>MJUU01008228.1:44754-100018 GCA_002080025.1 Modiolus philippinarum
ACATTACTGTAAACATAGCTTTACGAAGATGGGTAATGCACATTCAATGCAACTCCCGATTACTTTTGATATAAAGAAAGCGTGGTGGGGAAATATTACACAATTTGCATGGTTAAATTACATATTTCATCAACTAGGCTTTAGAATAGTTATAGATATTACAACACGATACAATCCGAACTCTGATTCAAGATTCTTTTTTGACTTAATCCTTGGAAGATCATTTCTTTTAACAGTTTATGACCTTTCAATATCAATTGCTGTTGAGTTGCAACCGTACAGTATTGCAATGGAAATGGAGGTTTGGAGCGCCATAAAACCGGTTTAACCCTACATTTCTCTTGAAATGCCTGTACCAAATCAGGACCATTGCGATCGACATTTGAGTGTTTTATTAACATTAGGAGTAAATAATGTAAAAAGCTACTTTATTTAACATCAGACTATCTTAGTTTTTTTAAATAAATTTTGTAATTTTCGTTAATTTTACCCATCCTGCAATTCTATCTGTCCTTTTGCGATTCTATCGATGACTCACTTTGATAATGATCAGAGGATACTGATCCGACGAAAAAGTCTTTCGAAAATGCAAACATTCGATATATGTTAGTCGACCGCTGTGTAGCGTTCAACTTACACCAAGTGAAATACCGAAACGCCTTTGAAATGTTGCCACACGCTATTGCAGATAGGCTATGGACAAGTTCTCATTTGTTTTATGTCGTTAGTTTGACGTTATTAATACGTCCAAGAAAAGAATTTCTGCCATGCCTATGTTTAATTATCAAGCCCACAATCTTAACTTACTGTAAGAATTTAATGAAACTTCGTCCACTTTCAGATATTTGGAAATACTCTTATTTTCAGTTATAGAAAAGGGGATCGCCGACCTCATTTTCGACCTTTGACATCACGCATTCCTAAAATATTTAAAAATTGTTTTCGCATTATTGAATCAGTTCTGTGTCACATGCTGGCGAGTTCTGTGTTTTTGTCGGTGTTTTGATAACCTTATAAATTGAAAAGATGAACATATAAAACAGAGTGAAATTATTTTTTCACACCATTAAGCTAGGGCTCCCGAAAAAAAAAATCCCGCTATTTTTCCAATTTACTGCTATTACAAAAATCGATTTATCAGAAAATCTGACAATAGCAATTTGCTCAGATTTAAGCAGAAGAATAGTGTTTTTTACCATTGGTACAAATTAAGAAAATAAACACATAGGGTCACCGAACATAAAAAAAGATATTTCCAAAAAATTAACGAAAAATACAAATGGTTGGAAAGAAATGGTGTGATTTAAAAAAATGTAACGTGATTACCATTGGTACAAATTAAGAAAATAAACACATAGGGTCACCGAACATAAAAAAAGATATTTCCAAAAAATTAACGAAAAATACAAATGGTTGGAAAGAAATGGTGTGATTTAAAGAAATGTAACGTTGAACGTCGATTTGGACTTCTAAATACATTTTTCTTCTAATTATATAATTACTTCTAAATTTTTCTTTTGTAAACACATTCAATGATGTACAGTGATAGCGCCATTTATAATACATTGTAAAAGAAAAAAGCTACATGATTCACATAGTTCTACTTTATCCAGACGCGCCAATATTCTGACGACGTCATTAACAAAGACGACACAAATAGCGTTGCTGAAGTGAATGCGCATTAACAAGAAGGGGATTCATCAATCAAACGTCGGCAAACGTTGGCTAGAACGTTGTAGTTTGTCAGCGCTTCAATACATGTGCCGTTCAGTTGGAGAAACTGTAATAGTCTTTAAAGTAATCAAATTTACATTGTCTGTGATTTAGTTTTCTGTGTTGTCTGTTTAATTTTAGTTTTGTCTGCGTAAGTGATATTTGAGGTACCGATTTGTCCTTGATTTTGTCTTTTTACTAAAGAGATTTACATAAGATTCCCAATTTTTTACCTTGGTACTGCTAGAGAAGTAACACGTACCATAAATTTTATTGGTTTTGATTTAGGTTAGAAATGACATTAACCGATTAGCTACCAAACAGATCTTCTAACCCCCAAAATGCCTCACTGACTGTGGGACGGGTGCTGTATGCAAGCAAAGAGATAAAGAATTAGCATAGAGTTATTGTAAAAGGGAAAGTTTGTTTAACTTGAGTTTTACTTTACCCATGCATTTTAACATTTTCCCCTATCACTTCTACTTCATTTGTCTAGTTTTAAAGATGCCATGATATTGATATATGAATACTCTACATTAAACATATAAGAGTAAGTGAGAACCGAACTGTCAATCTAAAAGGACAATGGCAACATCGGAAAAACAAAGAAACAGAGACATAACATGAGTACGGCAAATGAAGAAATAATGTCTTATTCTTTCCTTCTCAAGATTGTGGTCTTGGAGTTAGTAGTCTACCTGTATTGGGTTTTATTTGTGTGTTTGTTATACTATAGGGAAACGGGATAGAGAAAGGGTACCCATAAACCGGTTTAACCCTTCCGCTAGCTCTTGCTAGCGCCGGTACCAAGTCCGGCTATCCCGAGCTCCTATCGTTGTCTACGTTTGTTTCTTGTCTTTTCGTTGTTTTTCTTGTGCAGTTCCCTAGTAGATTGTGGCATGTGATTGTAATATCCGGCCATTGTAAGTGCTTGCTGTTATCTTTACTATATTAACACACACATACAAAGACAGACCCAATAAAAACCCATGGGTGAGATCAGGTGCACCGGTAGAGTAAGCATCCCCTGCTTCTTATAAGTCACTCGCCATGTCAAATTCGGTAGAGGAAACAACAATTAAGCCTTTAAAGGGAAATATATGTTGTCATCTGTGAAAGAGATATCCCATGGCGGTCCACAAGATTGTGATGTTATTAATCTGTAATGCTTAGTCAACAATTTCTTGTCACAAACACTGAAGTAGAAAGGAGTGCAGCGTATCGATATTCTTAATTTTGATATTACCCAAAAATTTATTTATCACATATGAAAAAACCCGGACATTTCTCCATAAGTTCCTGAAAAAATGAGATTGGGTACTTCTTCTTTACATATATCATATATCATCTAATAAACTCGTAAAGCAGTGACCCGGGTGCTTTTACATGGTAAACGTATCTTAGGATTGAGACCGGATGCTTCTACAGAACAGCATTAATATGCATAGCATGCACTTCTACAGAACAGCTTTAAATATACATAGCATGCACTCACTAAGATTGGAGATCATGTGCTTTTATTGGGTAATCTTGCCTAACTGTGTATGTATCACAGAAAATATGTGTCAAACTACAAAGTCCAAGGCCACGATTATGTCAAATTTAGTATGCAACACGGCTTGATGCTTAATTATTTAATTTCATTGGTCAACCAAAACGTCATGGCTACCTAAGATAACAAAGAGTATTATTTGAAATGCTCTTTCTCGTATCGATGAAACTGAGTGATTCAAAATTGTTAGGAATTCCTGGATATTGGTACCCCCACTTTGATATACCAACAGAAAGAGGATGCCTTTCTCTTAAAATTAATTGGTATCTGTATGAACACAATATTTTGGTAAAGGTTATAAACAGGTGTACCATGATGTGTCTGGTTAAAGCCATAAGAGGGTAAAATCAATCTTCAGAAAATCATGCTAAACTATTTGATAATCTTTGTACGCTGATACGCTGATACAATTACAGAAAATCTTCTGCTTCCCTTTAACAAGGACATGTCAAGGTGATTTTTCACTTGCTTCATGTGGAGACCTTTTTTGGACATATTTTTATCATCTGGCGGGCGACGCATGCATAACAGGAGACACTTACCTTGTTGAGGCATCCGATGAAACTATGTATTGATGTGCACGTTTATTTCGGAATTGTGTTTATAGGCTAAATTAACGTTATGAACGCAGTTACATTTATTCTATATCACAAGACTTTGGTATTTGTATTCAAATGTTTCAAGTTAAACATTTGTAAACGTTTATTTCGTAATAGATGACCGCTAAAACCGGTGCTAAGGGTCGCCTTGAACTTACTAAGAAGTACGAGCATAGCTCATTGTTGATTGCTTCATGTTGACTTCAGGATGAAAAACGACAATAAAAGCGTTGTGCTATTGCTTGGTTTTGTCATGTATTTTGCTCTTTTTTCACTGACGGTTCGGTTCTCACTTGCTACAATATAAATTCTCCCACCTCGGACAAGGGAATCCATTGTTTTCGCGGTGCAAGGTTTTTCTGTCTTACACAGGGGGGTGTAAGACATGCTACACGCATTTATTCCCGCCAGTATCTTATAAATACGATATACTCGGCTTAGGCTACATGAATCGAAAAGTATATCATTTAATACAATTAAATAGAATATATATTGTCTTCGAACGAATAAAAGTGAACTAAAACACGCCATAAATGCGTAAATCTTTGGCACTGAAATAACCCCGGACTCAGAGGTGTGCTCCATGCTAAATGACGTCGTGAAAAGGGAAGTAATTTACTGATGTCAACAATGGCATTTCGACGGTGATTTGTTTGATTTTTTGGATGCTGAGGGGGAGAAAAATAATCAAACACCAGTGAGAGGGTCAGACAAAAAAAATCTCAGAACCCTCGGGTAAGATTTCTAGCGTCTCGGACTCAGCAAGCTTCGTCCGAGTACTTGAAATCTTACCCTTGGGTGTCTGAGATTTTTCTGTCTGACCCTCGCCCTGGTGTTAGATTCTTATAGTCTTGGGGGTAATAACAAAATTACCGAACAGAATTTCACATGCGAATTTTTGTAAAATTCTTTCTTTAAAGTCTTCAGGGAGTCGTAAAAGATCATAAAATAAAAGATGCTAGATTCTACAATCTCTCTTATAGATACATTGATTATGTTATTTCCATTAAGAATGCATCTTTTTTGATAAATGGGTCCCATCAATACATCCTCCAGAAGTAGAGATAAAGGAAACGACAGAAATGACTAGATCTACATCTTTTTTGGACTGACATCTCGAATTTGACGAAAACGGTCAACTCAGAACGAAAATTTACGTCAGAAGGGACGAGTTAATTTAAAAATTATCAATTTCACTTACATGTACAGTAATATTCCAACTTCTGCTTACAGAGTGTCTGTTTCACAGTTGATTCGTTACGCCAGAGCTAGCACTTGTTATGCAGACTTTCCCATTAGACAAAGTTATCTTCGTAATCGCCTTAATAATCAAGGTTCCGAAAATTCCGTCTCGGACGATTGCCGATCATTAAAAAAGTTCTTTGATAGATATCAGTCCCTTGTGGAGGAATTTAACTTTCGGTCCGAACTGTGATTCGAGATCCATTTTTTTCTCAATACTGGGATGATAATTTCTTTTTACTGTCTACACTTCAATTGCAATTGTTGTCGAGTTTCTACCAGACACTACCGGAATGGAAGGGGATGTGTGGCGCGCTATAAAACCGGTTTAACCCATTTTTTCTTTTGAAATGCTTGAACAGAGTCGGGACCATTGCAGTCGGCAATTTTTCAAATGGTTTTCCACCCGATTTATTTATTTCATTCTTAACATTTCTGTTCGGTAATTTTGTTATTGACTCCTTTTGCCATAGCATCCCTAAACCTGTTGTGATTGTTGGCTATCTTCATCCATACATAAAATTCAATGGAGGTATTCTCAATTATCCCGAACATCTGCAGTCTGTGTTATTCTACCAATGATCAAAAGTCAAATATGCTTACTTCAAGTGCTTTATAGTGATTATTACTTTTATTATCAATTCCCAAATGTTTTTCATAAGAGTTCATGGCGTAGATAAGATTCATTTACGTCCCAAGAATTTCCTTTCGTTTTCAAACAGAATTAGGTGCAATAGTATTGAAAAAAAAGAACAATGATATATTCTACATTTCGTATAACACGCTGTAGATTACACAATTTACGTCTTACATCTGAAGATTCTAATATATATATATATATATATATTACAAGAAATATTCTGAACGACAATCATCCTTAGTAATCATATATTGTTTCAAGTTGAAACTCTAGGAAACATACACGCTTTGATATGTGTTCACCGGGGGAAAAACTTTTTTCATAAAAACAAGTTTGATAAACAAAAAGGTTTGTTTTTAATCTCATCGTCTAATGAATATGTCAAAATATCTTATTGTTGACATTTTCTTCATTCTAACCTTTTCATTTTGCGAAATTCGATTCTTAAAAATCGTAGAATTGTATCATTAGCATCAAGGAGGGATTGAATTGTATGTTTGGCGGAAGCTGGAAATATTCCTAATTATATCCTGGAAAGATTACAGCCTTTACTATTCAATTCAACCAATAGAATGTTTAAACGACAAAATGGTGATTTAAAAGATATTACAGCAATTTTTTTGACTATGCACCTGAAAAGCTATACGGTCGTAAGATTATAATGAATAAATTGCAGAAATTAATAACAAATTACTCGCCCGTGATCAATATAAATGTTTTATTTTTGCGCAATGATTCTATAATTCTGAAACCTTCCTAAAATGCCATTGAAAACTGATTTCTCTACTTTCTATCCAGTTTTCACATTTCCTGAACGGTGTGGAAACATGTGTTTACCTCTCTAGAGAGGAGAAAAGTTTCGTGAAATTTCCCGCTATATTTATTCGGAACACAATCCTCAGTGTTTTTCATCCAGTCATTAGAGAAACAGTTTCCATAACTTAAACACATTAATTATGAAATTTCTCACATCTCGTTAAAAAAATTTTGAATTGTTTAAGAGCTCGGCAATTCTCGCTTTCAGACATTTGCAAAATTTATTTAACTCGATGTGAGAAATTTCATAATCAACTAGTTCTCGTTATGGAAACTATATGTAAGCAACCATTGAGGGGGTGACACGAGGGTCTGCTCTCCCAATTCCCAGATTTTTTTTACCTTTTGTCCCAATTCCCACATTTTTTGCCCCCTTTTTCCCTATTCCCACATATTTTTGGTTAACCCCATTTCCCGCATTTTTACATTATTAAAAAAAAATAGAAATACCAATAGCACCAACAATTCTATTTGACCAGATGTTCCATAAAGTTAAAATTAGAAATAACAAGCTTTTTCATCGTAGGAAAATATCCTTGTAAAAGGACCTAAATTCTGTGAACCAAAATCCATCAACTGGGAGCTAAATTTTAATGGATGCTGCAGAGGACTATTCCAGAAAATATATTAAATGTGAACGAGGAAAAAATGATTAAATGAGTTTCTGATCGACAATATATTTGTGCAGTTTGGTGGACTTGGTTTTAATAGACTAACGGAATTCCAAAGGACACAAACTTTGCATCTCTTTCAGATGATTTTTTTTCACTCCTATCAGACTGAATTTATCTAAGGACTTCTTCAAACTTGAGATAAAAAATAAGCCCAATGAATTTTTAGCTTCAGTTACTTAACAACCCTTCCCTTTTTGATTTTCTTGATTTAGCTAACCAAAAAGCTCGAAATTAAAGATACCAAATACACATCCACATTGGTCTCATTCTTTGATCTTCATCTGGAAATTGACTACAAATGTAGCCTACAAACTACAAAAACAGGAAAACAGCAAACACCTACAATGGCCAGGAACTACAATCACATGCCAAAATTTACAAGCAAACTGCACCAGAAAAACAATAATGGAAACAAGAGACAAACATAAATAACGATAGAAACTCGGGATAGCCGGACTTGGTACCGGCACTAGCAAAAGCCAGTGGTAGGGTTAAACCGGTTTATGGGTACCCAAACCTCCCCTTTCTCTATCCCGTTTCCCTATAGTATCATAAACATGCGAATAAAACCCAATACAGTTAGACTACTAACTCAATGACCACTATCTTGGGGAAAAAAAAGGCATAAGACAAAACGTAATTTTGAAAGAAGGGTCAAAATTAGGCTGTATTACAAAATGTTACCCATAACTTGAAGTCATCATTACAGAAGTTCGGTCGACATCACAATCTTGTGGACCACTATGGGATAGCTGTTTCGGAAACTACCATAGATCATCTCTTTAACATCTGAAGTTTTTGATTTTTGTTCTACTGTATTTGTGACACGTTCAACACGGCGGTGTCTTATAAAAAACAGGAGATTCTTACTCTACCAATGCACCTGATCTCACCCTTGGTTTTTTATTAGGTCCGTGTTATTCATCTCTATAGTATCCCATTTTTTTTCTTTTCTGAGTGTAATGTCTGTTTCTTTGTGTTTCATAAATTGTCTTATCTTTGGATTATTCTTTTTTGGACAGGCGGTTTGGTTCTGACTTATACTGAACCTTGCTCGTTGAGGAAATCTTGTTACGGTCATTTGCACATTCAGTTTATAAGATATACCTACCCCTGTCAAATTCTGAACTTTATATTTCTATTGCCAAATGTTTAAATCTCGAAAGTAGAGATAAGATTGAAATTGAAGGGTCGTTTAATGTCATCTTAATTTTGAGGAATGTAGTTTTACCGGAATGTAGAGAGATTGTTCTAGATGATATAGGAAAATGTAGAAAGATTGTTCTAGATGATACAGGAACTAGAAGCTTGGAAGCTCAGCCTGTATAACTCACCTGACATAATTCATCTCTCTGCGATACAAATGATTGAGGCATTTTTTGTTTTCTTATGTAGATTGCCTGGTACAAATTAAGCAAGCTTTCTTGTAAATTATGGTTGAAAATTGCTTCCGTAATTTTAGAAGAGATTATCAAAATATGATTTCCCCATTTGGTAAAATTTTAAATTAATATTCCTTGCTGTCAGCCTTGTAGTTTTTCTAGGCAGCTCAAATGAGCAATCAATGCAAAGACCCATCCATACATCAATACAGATTGGTCAAATGCACTTCAAGAGTTACATAGAAGCTGATAAAATTATGTTTGTCCCATTTGGTGTTACGTTAAACTTAGTTCCTCACTTGCAGTCATGTTTTTATTGGATCACAAAGAAAGCAGGTTTTTTTTTCGTAAACATCATTCCTGTAAAGTTTGGTTAAATTTTCTTTTGCGGTTTCAGAGGAGACTAAAAATAAGCATACTTGGTAAAAGACCTTCCATACAAAATTCCAGTACAGTTCCGTCAAATTAGATATTATACATCCAGAGCAGATTAGTAAAAACAGGCTCTCAAAAGCCTTTATCGTTGAAATATTTTGCGAAAGGATATGGAGTAAATGAACATGAGACCTTAACACATATGTTAAATCCAACTGCAATAATTTCAATGAGCTGTATGTCTATTTCGGAAATTAATCCCTCATCAGCAGCACTAGAACCCTAACATAGGAAATCCATAATTTCAAAAGTGTTTAAAATGCTTAAAACCAAACGAAATCCGAAAGCCTATATCGCTAACATGGACCCTGGCAAACACAGAAAGTCTTTGTTAAAAGATCTAAGTGGTTCCACTTTGCCTAGTGGTCTCAGGACAAGACCTTTGAATGTGTTTTAGTAGGGTCCAAGTTTGGTTCCATTTTCTTCATGAGATTATCCAAGGACTATTGTGCCCAGTTTGGTTCCAAATGGCTAAGCAGTTGCAGAGAAGAAGAAAATCTTTGAATGTTTTTACCGCTGGTATCTATCATGGATATAGAGGGACCTACAAAAACACCTTTTTTGCATGAGACTACCTAAAGACTATTGTGGCCAGGTTTGGTTCCGATTGGCTCAGCAGTTTCAGAGGAGAAGATCTTTAAATGTGTTTCCCATAGTACCAAATGTTTAAACTATGTTCCAAAATAGCTGTCATCCTGGATAAAGCGCGTACCTGAACAATACCTCTTTTGCAGGGTACCACCTTAGGACTATTATGGCCAAGTTTGTATCCAACTGGCTCAGCAGATTCAGGGGAGAAAATCTTTGACTATGTTTTCACATAGGGTACAATGTAATAACTATGTTCCCCCCTTCCTGCCATCTTGGATATAGCGCTGACCTTAAAAAACACCACTTTACAGGGGACCATCTTAAGAGTATTGCGGCCAAGTTTGGTTCCAATTGGTTTCAGAGAAGATCTTTGAATGAAAAGTCTATGCTGGACGGACCACGGACGGATGGACGAGGCACGAAAAGTAATGGCAAAAACTCACCCTGGCTATAGCCAGGTGAGCTTATGATGTTTTCAACAGGGTCCAATGTTAAAACTATGTTATGCACTGGCGGCAATATTCTAAACGGATTGGAATGACCATGATGACTAAATAACAAAAATACCGAAGTTACTGTAAATTTACTTTTTGCATATGGCCATTTGACATGAGTAATTTTGTTAAGAACCTTCCATACATCTCTCCTGCAATGGTTTGGTCAAATTTGTGTCAGTAGTTTCAAAGGAGATGATCAATGTGTGAAAAGCTAAAGGTCGGACTACAGATGCAAAGTGATTGCAAAAGCTCACTTATCTTTTGGGTCAGATCAGCTAAAATAAGAACAAAACAGTTCCAATATATTTAAATTAAAAACTATGATCAACCTTATCAACCGTCATGTTATTTTGTCCGAGAGCTGAAAAAAAATACATAAAAAAACAAATATCTATTCAAGATAAACAAAAGGATACCATGACAATGAGACACTTTAACATAACTATATATGTGTCACTGTTCATTTAAATGAAATATGATTAAGAAAAATAGTCTCTCAAAATAATATGAAAGTTTTGGAAAGATTTATCATGGGAACAATAGACTCATGTTCATTGTCATCATTACTGTGTTTGTCGAGTGACTTTCTATGCATTTCTTCATACATTTGTAGTTCTTTCTGTGAGAATAATTTCGTATCTACCAATTCTACAACAAGTAATGTCTGGATAAGCTGAATGGAAACTAAAGGAACTTAAAACACAAATTATAAGAACCCACGGGAACAAATTCAAAAATCTTGTGATAAAAGACATTGAAAAAACGACCACTTTGATTTTTAGTCATTATTTATTTTTTAAGATAGTTAAAATTTCCCATTTTCTACATTTATGTGATTTCCCAATTCCCTAATTTTTTTCTTCATTTTTCCCATTTCCCCAAACATTTTACCCCTTTTTCCCATTTCCCAAAACCGTGTCACCCCCTCAACCATGGATACAGGACTTATCATACGGTTATAGGTATAGAATATTGAAAATTGAAGACGTATTATATAACATCAATTCATATATTCTTATTTTACTAAACACCGAAGTTGCTATAAAACTTGCTGCAGATGGCCATTTTTGACATCTTATGTTCTTTCATAACCATGTCTAAATGGAAAGAAAAATTCTGCTAAAAACAGAGCTTTAATTTGATCGAGGGAGAAACACTTAAGTTTTCAAAAAAAAAGATTTTATAAAGATTAATTTCTGATGTAAACTCAATATCTACTCAGTCACTCTCAGTGTCATCGTTTCTGCCCTGTCTATGCAATTTAATCTTTATAATCTACTTGTTATTTGTTGTTTCAGTATTGCACTGCCATGGTTAGTTATGCAGAAACTAAATTTACATTAACTTCGGTATTTTGTTTTTGAAACACTGTAATGTTCATAATCGCCTGAGAATTTCTGTTGTCTGTTACACGTAAGCCTAGTTAGGAATCTCTACAACAAATTTCGTTGTATTTGTTTAATGCTGAAAACTTTTCTTGTATTGTTGTCGAGAGGTTGCTTTTAGTGAGATAATTTCATTACAACTAATGCTAAACTATTACAACAATAGCTTTTTAACACTTGAATAAATGTACTCAGTTTGATTCATTTTCGAATATTTGAAAAGATTTTAATGCCTTTCCATTGGGTATGAGGAAAACAACAAAGAAATTATCGGACAGTGTTAATTTTTTCGATGCCACAACACATTTAATTGCCAGTTATAAGTAATGGTCGTCTAGCAAACATCGTTTTAATGGTTACAGTAGCTATTTGACTAGAATTGTAATAACTTAATTAATTAAGATCAAGCAATCTGCTGTCAGATAATTCTGATTATTTACATACCTACATGGTACAATATTGATTAAAAGCAATTAACATAAGGTCAGATGAGGTACCTTTTCTTTGTGGTACATGTCAAGCAGGATTTCAACATGTCAATATTTTTATTGCACTTTGTGCATTCAACTCAAATAAACTGTATGTTTTGTATTTAGTTTTAAACAATTAGACTTCCCTATGGTTTCTAATGGTAGAATAGAAAATATTTGCACATTCTGATGCCTCATTACAAGTACATGACATCATACTTTCTTTCATTAAATTCACATTTGTTTCTTTTTATATACATTTTTTACCTGACTGGTAATGCATACATAGCATGGGCGTTTTCCCTGTTAAAACTTGTTGTTAACTTGCTAATATGCACTTTTGAACTTCTTTGAAACTTGATGCAGTTGTTTCTTCGACTAAAATATAATTTACTTTTGATAACTAACTAAATACCAAAGTTCCTGTAAATTTAATTTCAGCAGATTGCCATTTCAACATTGTATGTCCCTTCAATTCAGTTTGAATCAAAACATGTGAAAGGATAAAAAGCGAAACAACGGCAGTAGAGTAACAAAGGAAGTGATGATTACAAAAATCGAAGTCCAAAGACATGGCAAAAACGGGAACAGAGAAAAACGAAGACAAAACAAGCACGTGAGACAGCTACAATGATTGGAAATAAAAAGACGACATTAAGAACTATGGCACTCATAGTTTGAACTCCCATAAAGCCGGGAGTGACATCAGGTGCTCCGGAAAGAAATGTGAAAGCTGATGGAAAACAAAACCCCAAAATGAGAGCAAAATCAGCTAAGAACAGACCTTTGCACGAGACTAGAGATTTACAGGAGACAAGAAATATTGTGGTTCTCACTGATTTCGTTATTCCTACTCCAGTATTTTCAAGGCAAATATTTTTTAATTTTTTTTTTCATACAATGATGACAAATGCAATTCTCTTGTGATCGACACTGAAATGAACTGTAACTATTAGCTGTAAATATTTTTTTACAACTGTAAAAGATTCATTCATCCCGAGCATGCTGACCAGTACAGTAATGGTCCAGCAGATAACGACGGCTTATTTACATCAGACTTTACTATCAGATTTGATTCCTGGCTACAATTTTGCTTTGACCGATAATTATGGATGCATGGCATTAGTGCGCAGATAATGTCTTTTACATAAATGTGGGGGGGGGGGGNAAATGAGATAACTTTTTACGATGGATCTACTTTTTAACTTTCAACTAAGTATTACAAATCAAGGGGTAAAATACAGAATTTCATTGATACTACAGTTGGACAGAAAATGTCTTTGACGTAAACGAGATTACATTTTAAGGTGTGACTACTTTCCACTTTCAACCCAAGTATTAAAAGTCAAGGTTAAATGCATAATTTCATTAATACTGCAGTTGTTTACAAGCTGTTTTCAATGTTAAAACATTCGTCAATTTCATATTGAAAAGCTACTAATTACCTTGGTGTATGATAAAGGATCATCTGCAGGTTCTGATTTTCTAGCGAAATATGTTACTATTCATGCGTGTAGTATCCAGCTTTATATATTTATATATTACAAGAAACATAATGTGAAAGGATTTGGATTACGTACAGTAATGTTCATGAAATGAAATTGAGTCGGTCAAAAATAATCAAAGTTTAACCTTTTTTTTTTTATTAAAATACAAGTGTTGACACAGAACTTGCTGTTGTCACTGTGTTTTAATGTTTAAAAGTCCGTTCAAACTTAGTTTAAAAAGGGCAATGGATAAACACCCATTTGTCGAAACGACCATCTCTATGCAGACGCTAAATTTACAGTAGCTGCTATATTTTAGTTATATATTACCACTGGGTCGATGCCTCTGCTGGTGGACCGTTATTTACGATGGTAACCACCACCTGACCCATTAGTATAGTACCTCGGTACAAATCCGAGAAAAAAAGGATTTGTTTAGAATCTTGCAATTTAGTTATTTATTATCACTGGGTGGATGTCTCTGGTGATGGATTGTTAGTCCCGGTGTTATATTCATCCACTCTGTAGATGGGTTGTTAGTCCCGGCGGTATATTCCTCCACTCTGGTGATAGATAGTTGGTCTCGGAAATATATTCATCCACTCGGTAGTCTTGTACCACGTTATTGGCCCGAAAAATAGATTACTTATTTAGAATCTTGCAATATCTGAATTTAAGAAAAACATTTAATACTAACAGGTATCTCGGTATTTAGTTTTAATACCACTGGGATGGTGCTTCCGCTGGTGGATTGTAAGTCTGTAGTGTATTCACTCACCAAGTACNAAAAGAAGAAAAAGAAACGGACAGTCAAAAAAAAAAACAGTAAAAAACAAAACAAAAAAAAAAAAATACAAAAAAGCGGTCTTGTTTGTTATTATCTTGCAATATCTATAAATTGAGGAAAATGATTATTTAAAACCAACAGATACTTCCTTCGATAAAGTTTATCGGCAAAATTCGGGTAACTCATATCTAACACGAATTGAGATAGCATGACAAAGACAAGACAAATAAACAAAGTAAAGTTGAGTTCCCAGCTGATTTTGGCCTTTTATTTTGAATTCCATTGATTATTTGTTTATCAGCATTTAAACATATTTCATATCTTAGTCTTTCGAAAATTTGATTTGTGCTGCTCTTAAGAGACATAAGTTGTCGAAATTTCTATCTGCAGAAACTAAATTTACAGTCCGTTTGGTATTTTATTTATTCATCTGCAGATCCAGCCATCGATAAAAGGGAGGTTGCAATGGGGTTCATGAAAAAGGGGTTGTAGGTCGATTTTGTGATATTTTTTTTTATATATTTCTTTTGCCTAAGTTCTGCAGGAATTAAAAAAAATCAACAAAGAGGGTTTAACCCTCGGACCCCCCCTCCCGATCCGCCAATAGTCATTTATAATTCATCTTGTCAATCGAAGATTTTCATTTCCGGGAATTGGCATATCATTTCCTGGGGAAAAATATTTTCATTTCATTGAATATTATCATTTCCGGGATTTGTTATAATGCAAATTTTCCACTTATATAAATCATTTCCGGGAATTTAAAAACGACAAAGAAACCTCAGCAAGGTTAAAAATTCAAATCTCCTCTAATCCATGTTCATATAAAATTTCCTGCTCACTACGGGAAACTGAATGAATTCACTGTAAGATGTAGTGCATCATATGTAATGCTGTAAATTTAGCATTGAAAATCGAAAGTTGTGATATCCACATGTTCAAAAAAGTATTTACTGTGTACCTGAACCAGATTCACTTATTACTTGTGTTCACCACATCGGGAAACGAAATAAGGAACGATCAGCAGAATACATTGTAAAATGGTTTGCATTCTCCGGGCTGAATGGCTTTACATTTCTCATTGTTTAAAACGAAAACGGCGATATATTTTCATATGTTTGTCCCTTATGTTCCTTTAGAAAATGTACATGAAGTTTTTATGAACCATTCACATGTAATAGACACTTTCGTCGGGAACTCGAATCACATATATAAGTTTATACAGTATTCGTGTACTAAAAAAATCTCGGAAACGGTGAGGATGTTTTTACCGGAAAAGAAATATAGAAATTCCCGGAAATGAAAATCTAGAAATTTAAAAAATTTCCGGAGATGAAATTCGCCCCTGTCAATATCAGTAAGAATGATAATGATTCAAAAATTGAGAGTGGATTAAAGCCCTCCAACTCCGCTAAATAAGCTTTTTTCTGAGTAATTTCCCTTATTGCTCCTGTAACGCAGTTTGACTGCGTCCGAATGTTATTATATTATATTCGAGGATGGAAACAGGAGGTTAAACTGGTATCGGACGGCATTCCTGGGGGTCATATTCGTGTGTAGTGAGACACAATGTTTCGTGCCAGTTGAAATATTGTTCACTTTAATTTGCTTTTTGTTATTAGTGAAATTTGAAATAAGTCATGCGCGCTTCATTGGAGTTCTAGCCTATCATTTACTGATACGTTCGTTTCCTTTCATTCCCAAATACAAGATATCTTAACTCCTGTTCAATTAGTAAACTTCAACTATGAGGTTCGGATTGTTATCAAAAAAGTAAGATACTCTACTTCAATTTGAATTCAATTTTCTATTACTTTGTAGGTAAAATGAAATTGTTTTACAAAATAACAAATAAATATTTTAAAACCCTTTTAAGCCTTTTGTAGCAAAAAAACTAAATTTTCTGTAAGACTGGTAAAACAAAAATCAATATAGGTAAAACCCAAATAAAAGAATAAGATTATGACGATTACAGATAATTTTGAAAGGGAAATAACCCAACTTTCATAAACGTAATATGTACAAAAAAAATAAATGCATTTAACGGGTTAATTATGAAAATGCTACTTAAATAGTTGAAGGAAAGATAAAAATGGTAACAACAAAAAAACTTTTGAAATAAATTACATAAAAAAACAAAAGCAGCTTCGCGTAAAAAGTAATGATGTTGCTTTCTATAAATAAAAGAAAATAAAAAAGTGGAAAAGTCAAAACTCGTTGTTCTCGAATAAAGTTCGTTTTTAAAGACTATAATTCTGTTTTATAGTCCATTGTGTATGACCTTACCGGTCTTCTAGTTCCTATTGTGTAACTAATTTAACAATTTGAGTAAGCTGTACCTATTACTTTTTTGAGCAACTGGTATTGCTGGACTACAACATATATTGGAAAAAGTTTTTGGTGGATTGTTTTTGTTAACTAATCAACACAATCAGGATCCTTTTGAATTGTCCAACAATACTATTGTATATCAATCTGTTATGGCCTGGGGAGGTTTTTACCTTGATCTGTTGATGAAAATAGGGACTATACATAGTTTGCATTTAATGAAAAATATTATACTTTATTAAAATTCTTAAAATTACATAATTCAAAAATAAATATTGCAGTATAAATAATGGGAATTTGAATTAATTGTCATTTTTTTCTTTCATTAATTAAATAGATTTATCTGTCTATAAGGTAATACTTTATCAAGGTAAAAACCTCCCCAGGCCATAACAGATTGATATACAATAGTATTGTTGGACAATTCAAAAGGATCCTGATTGTGTTGATTAGTTAACAAAAGCAACCCACCAAAAACTTTTTCCAATCTATGTTGTAGTCCAGCAATACCAGTTGCTCAAAAAATAATTGGTACAGCTTCCTCAAATTGTTAAATTGGTTACACAATAGGAACCAGTAGACCGGTAAGGTCTTACACAATGGACAATAAAACGTTGTAATTTTGCGCTGCGAAACCCGAATCTTTGAGCGTGCGCGACACGTAGATAAATATTCGTAAGACTGTCGAATTTGAATATGATTCGCGGAGTAAGACGACTCGTATTAGTAATATTACAATTCAACTAAATACTCGAAATACTAATGCGGGTTATTTAAGAACATGAATAATGAGCCCTCTCGTGAGTTTCTTGATAAACCTTATTATTATGGAATTAATTGATAATAATTTGATTTATCGGAAATTTGTATGAGTTTCCTTTGATCTCACGATGCAAAATTTTTTCAGTATTTTGCTTCTGCCCGAATACGAAAAAATATTGGCAAAAAGTATCTTAGGCCACGCCTACTTTGTCAATCAGAATCAATGAAACAAAGAAATATGCATCTATAGAGACTCTTACCGGATCATACAAATTCCTTTACTAATCAGTAGTCAATTTCACAATTTATTGAACATTAACATTCATTTTCAAAATATGTTCTATTAAATGATTTCGGTAATTACCGATAAACAGAATAATAGAAGTTTTGTTTTTGATACAAGAAATGTTGGCTCAAATAATGGACTCGCCCACAAGGGGCTCGTCCATTATTGTTCGCCAATATTTCTTGTATCAAAAACAAAACTTCCATTATTCTATATTTCCATGCTTTTTTTGCAATGATAATTTGATATTAGAACCTTTCCTGATTATTTGATTACCATATTGTGTGAAGTTTAACTAAATTTTCCCAATTCTCAGTATTACTGACAATCATAAATTACTAATTACAAGTGCAAAAAGGTTATGATTACTTGATTACTGTCTGTAAACAGATGTCGCTACTCGGATCCCGCCTTCGGGAAGGAGAGTCCAAAAGGGTTCCAGGAAGAAATCCAGAAAAAGAGGTCCAAACCCCGAAAGCCAACCCCCCTCTGGATCTGCCAATGTTTTCTGGTTTGTTTGATTTTTGTATTAGTCTGCTTGTGTTGTGTGTCCTGAAAGTATGGAGGGTTATGACATCGACATCAATTTGTGGTGCCCTCAATTGTAGACATCAGGGAATACACAGCTGTAGCTACGGCTGTTCATCGCACAAGAATACACAACACGTATTCGTAGATTGAGTAAATAATTGTCCTTTGTATATTTTATATAATTCGCGATCTACCGCAGTTTTGACATAAAAACAATTAAAATTTATGAAACTACATTCAGGTTTGGGATTGAAAGTAAAAATAATGTAAAGATGTTGATTAAAGGATGCCTTTAATTTCTAACGGAGTGCACAGGCTCAACGTAAGGTGTCCATTTATAATTTTCAGTGACCTAAATGTAACGGGTCATCATTTATATTTAGATATATCATGAGTGTTTTATTTTATATAATAAGCATCCATGAAGTATAATGACTTTTATAAACAAAGAAATAGGGCAAGTATTTTTTAGGGAAATTTTTACTTGAAATCATTGATATTTTACCGACAATGCTTGCTTCACTCTTACTGTCTGTAAAGTTTGAATAATTTGATAAATAGGGATGATGTGGGTACAGATGTCCAAAATTCTTAGTTGCAACTGGTTTGAAATTTTATTCGTTACGCGAGAGCTAGCACAAATTACACAGACTTTCTCATTTGACTTATTTATCTCCGAGACCGCCTTATTAATCAAGACTTAAAAAAATTCCATCTGATACGATCATTAAAAAAGTTTTTCAATAGATATATCTGCCCCTTGTGGAAAAAAGTTTCGATCCGAACTCTAATTCAAGATTCTTTTTTGACTTAATACTGGGATGATCATTCCTTTTAACAGTCTATCACCTTTCAATATCAATTGCTGTTGAGTTTGCAACCGTACACTATTGCAATGGAAATGGAGGTTTGGAGCGTCATAAAACCGGTTTAACCCTACATTTCTTTTGAAATGCCTGTACCATTGTGGTCGAAATTTTAGCGTTTTATTAACATTAGGAGTAAATAATGTAAAAAGCTGCTTTATTTAACATCAGACTGCATTCGTTGATTTTGAAATAAATGTTGGGATTTTCTTTAATTGTCCCCATCCTGCAATTCTATCTGTCCTTTCGTATTTCTATCGATGACTCACTTTGATAATGATCATAGGATGATGAATTCAGACTGATCCGACGAAAAGGTCTTTCGAAAATGCAGACATTTAATATATGTAAGTCGACCGCTGTGTAGCGCTTAGCTTACACCAAGTGAGATACCGAAACGCCTTTAAAATGTTGCCGATAGGCTATGGACAAGTTCTGATTTGTTTTAGTTGTGTTAGTTTGACGTTATGAATACGCCAAAGAAGAGAATTTCTGTCATTTCTACAGCGTGTGCCTATGTTTAAATATCAAGCCCACAATCTAAACTTACTATAAAAATTTAATGAAACTTCGTCCACTTTCAGATATTTGGACACCCTCTTATTTTCAGTTATAAAAGGGGATCGCCTACCTCATTTTCGATCTTTGACATCACGCATTCCTAAAATATTGAAAAATTGTTTTCACATTATTGAATCAATTCTGTGTCATATGCTGGCGAGTTCTGTGTTTTTGTCGGTGTTTTGATAACCTTATAAACTGATGAGCTAAAAATTTAAAACAGAGTGAAATTATTTATTCATACCATTAAGCTAAGGCTCCCGAAAAGAGTTCCCGCCATTTTCCAAATTTACTGCTATTACAAAAATCGATTTATCAGAAAATCTGACAATAACAATTTCCTCAGATTTTAGCAGAAGAATAGTGTTTTTTACCATTGGTACAAATTAAGAAAATAAAAACATAGGGTCAACGAATTAGGAAAAAAAAAGATATTTTCAAAAACTTATTGAAAAATACAAACGGTTGGAAAGAAATGGTGCGATTTAAAAAAATGTAACGTTGAGCGTCGTTTTGGACTTCTAAATACATTTTTCTTCTAATTATATATTTACTTCTGAATTATCTTTCGCAAACACATCCAATGATGTACAGTGATAGCGCCACATATAATACATTTAAAAAGAAAAAAAAGCAACATGATTCACGACGGTCAGTAGTTCTACTTTATCCAGACGCGCCAATATTCTGACACCGTCATTAACAAAGACGACACAAATAACGTTGCCGAACTGAATGCGCATGATTCATCCCTCGAAAGTCGGCAAACGTTGGCTACAAGGCTAAATTCCCCGTCCCTTTCGATTTCACCCTATTTTTCCAGTGGCAGTCAGAATTTCCCGTCCCATGACCCTTTCCATACCCCAAAATGATTATTTATTAACAAACTTGTTCTTGTCTTGATATAGCTGAAATATTGCTAAGTAGACGTTAAACAATATTCAATCAATCAATCAATCAATCTGGTGTTTTTGCTTTTGCCTTGTCTCTGGACTTTGATTCATGTAATTGTGTGCTTTGTTTCTTCGGTATTCTACTGCTGTTGTTTTTTTCACTTTCGAATCGTTTTACTCCTTAAAAAACACGTGTACACCATACAAAGTGTAACGTTTATTATTCAGATAACTAAATACCAAGGTTACTGGGAATTTAGTCCCTGCAGTTTAGGTATTTTTGTACTTTGCATATTTCTGATATCATTAATTTCAAGAGCATCTCCAAAGCCTGTGGTGATTTGTAGACTATCTCTGCACATATGATAAAATTTAATGGAGGTATTCTAAATTATCCCGAACATCTGCAAGCTGTATTATTCTACCAATGATCAAAGTCAAATATATTTAATAATAAGCATTATTTCCATTGCCAACTCGCTTATGTTTTATATTGTAATAGTGAAATCCGTATCTTGGATTAATTTTACGTCCCAATGATTTTGTGTCGTTTCTAATAAACGGAATTCTGTATAAAAATATTTTTAAATCAAAATACTGAAATACTATATATGCTACACCGTGCGTTTAAACAAGCATCAAACGTACTCTAGAATACACACTTGAAAGTCATACTTCTTGAATAATGGAACTTTTTGTTGACATTTTCAATTAATCAAAACCTTTTTTATTTTGTTAAATTATATCATTAAAAGGCCGTAGAAGTGTTTCATTAGCAGCAAAGAGTGTTTAAATTATATATTTTTGATTGTTTGTTTTGTGGAAAATTCAAACTATTCCCAATTATATCCTTTGCAAGATTACAACATTTTGTATTCAGTTGAACAAATAAAATGTCGGGGAGAAAATACGAAATGAAAATTTCAAAACGAAGAAAAAAAGAACATTTACAGGAATTAAAAAAAATCAAATCAATAAAACGATTATGATGAATTGACTAAACGATTATAAAACAAATAACTTGTCCGTTTTTAATTAATATTACTTATTTATACTTGTAGAATAATTCTGATACCTTCCTATAATACTAATGATCTTCTGGTTTATACAAGGGTTGGCATATGAACGATTAAAGCGTTATGGTCCTGTTACGTGTAAACAGAAAATGATGAAACAACATGATTAGATCAAACACAAAACATAAGACCAAAGGCATATACAAAACAATCAGGAGTCGGGAATAATCTGACTTTGTTTACAGTGGACAGATTATATAATGCTTAGGGGTAAAATTTTTACAGGCTCTCAAACACCCCCAGTCTTATTCCCTCATGCTAAATTTGATTTTTCAAAGATACTGTTATTAATGGCGTCCGAGTAGGGGATAGCAAAGCAAGTGAGAAACAAAAAGAATAGTCCAAAGACGATTGGAAACTCAAAAAAATGAAAAGAAAGCCGAAGAAAAGAAAAACGAAGACACGTATACAGATGAATTATATGGACCAAATTAAACCATGGATGGGATCAGGTGCTCTGTTTTTGATTAATGCTTTTAAATAAAGCTTTGAGTTTAGACTCACGTAATAGTTAGATGAAAAGAGACTGATGACTTTAACTGATCGAAGCGGAACTATCATATTCAATATAAAGCAGAAATAACCTGAGTTTCCACACAAAATATACATAATGATGTTTCATCTATTTTAGATTAAAGACTCTTGTGTCGTTACTCTATATAAATGTTATTTGATATTAACATATATATATATATATATATATAGCTACAAAAGAGATCTTCCAAAACCATAAATGCCTCATTGACTTTTTGACGGATGCTGTATGCAGGGCAGGACAAGCTAACCCTTCCGGAACACCTATTGTCACTCTCTTTTTTCGAGTTCACTGTAGTTAGTGCTTTAGTTTTGAGTGTTGCATTTGTGGTTGTCTTGAGTTTTGTCAGTGTGTTGCGTCTTTAGTCTTCTGGTGTTCTCTTTTTTTGCCTTGTCTTTGGACTTTGATTTAAGTAATCTTGTACTTTGTTCCCTCGATATTCTACTGTCGTTGTTTTGCGTTTATCTTAATCGTTGTTATGTCCGTTAAAATTCAGATTTTCATATCGCAACTGAATATTTTTGTCTTCATTTTAATTCTGGATATATGCTTGAAGTTGAAAGAGCAGTTTAGTCCTCTGGAAGAAAAAGAATAAGATTTTTGATGAAAATATAGGTTTTCTTGTGACAGATGAAGCTCACTTTTTCAGTTGGAATTGCTTCCGTTATATACTTTACATACTAAATTAAAATAATCCGGTACTGGGTTTAAAGACTTTATCTCCAAGATCAAGGTAATAACCGGTTGAATTAAAATATGAAGTCGAGTCCTTGTGCACACCATATTACGATTTTTTTTTAATAAAAGCTTGATTTTTTATATTAGTTTTTTATTTCAATTTTTTGTCCCTTGTGACGTAATTAAAATCGAAACTTTGAACTGAGATGTCAAATAAAGTCTAACGCAAAACAGAACTGTAAACACTTTTTTACCATACTTCTTTGGTTACAAATGTTGATGACTGCAAACATATATATGGTCATATATTATAGATATTATATAAGAATACCAATACAAATATTTTTTTCTTTTTTTTAAAAAATATCCTAGATGCATATTGAATTCTGATTTTATCCTATCCCTTTGTTAGTTTGATACCTTGTAATACAATCACAACAACTAGGGAATTTCCGTAAACTCCTTACGAATTTCTGCAAGGAAACAGGTAAATTTAGTACTTATTGTAGCCGTTTAATGCTTAAAACGTTTCTTGTATTGTTATCGAAAGGCTGCTTTTAGAGAGAATGATTTCATTATAGCAAGTGGAAAACAATCACAATAGCCTTTTAACGGCTCAATAAAATGTACTCGGTTTTATTCTTTTTCCTGTAATTGGACATATTTTAATGCTTTTCCATCGCTTTACGAGGAAAATAGCAAAGAAAAAACCGGACGCTGTTAATTTTGTCGATGCCACAACCCATTTTA
Source organism: Modiolus philippinarum (assembly GCA_002080025.1). Lineage (NCBI taxonomy): Eukaryota > Metazoa > Mollusca > Bivalvia > Mytilida > Modiolidae > Modiolus > Modiolus philippinarum. Next base: position 68,291 of record MJUU01008228.1, read on the forward strand.
TTGCCAACTATAAGTAATGGTCGTCTTACAAACATCGTTATAATTGTAACAGTAGCGATTAAACCAGAACTAGATTAAGACCAAGAAACTATCTGCTAATTTATATTGCTTGAACTATTAAACTGAGCACATTAAACGACCTACGTAATTTGTAGTAAAAGGTAAAGTCTTTTCACTGTTGTTTTCTGATTTAATCTAATTTTTGTACTGAATGTGATACTACCTAAGTTATAAAATGAATACCTTTTTACCATATGCGTTGTAGTTATTTCCTGTGTATCTGTTTTATATCTTTAAATAATGTAAAATCAAATGAGAATCAATTCCTTGCAATTACTGCAGACAGAATATGACAAGACAGATAATGACAGGCCAACTATCCTCCCTAATAAGAATAACATAGCACAAGCCTATCGCCAGTAATGATTTGTAGGAGTCTTTTGTAGAAATTTAACTCTTTATAGCCTCTGTGTCGTCTAAATCATTAACATGCCAAAATATTTAAGGCATACATGTCATAGGTCTAAATCATTCATATTACAGAGTGCAAAGGCACACATTGGTCATGTTGTAAATCATTCACAGGACAAAATGTAGGGGACACTTGTCATTTTTTGTCATAAGGCCCCTAATAAAATCATTTTAATCATAGAACCAGTTGTTTAAAGAAAGAACTGGACATTGATAAATTCCAAGGGCAATCCAATCTACACATGTACTACACTGTCTAAGGATGAGATATCACTTAACCATAATTCTGTTTTGTTTTCCTTTAGACTTGCGACCGAGGACGAGGACACTGTTATCACTTCTTCGTACTTAGTACCAAAATTATACAAATGCCCATTCAAGTAACGGTTCATCGCTGGATCTGCAAAATGTTCTACAAAACCGGTTTCTATGCTGTTAACCTTCATTTTGACAGATGTAAAAAGGGTCTTAAAAAATTGTGATACTTGCTTTTCAAGAAGCGGTGTAAATGGAATGTGGATATTGAAAAACTTAAAGATCTACTGACATCTGAAACTCTAGATTATTATTACACTGTAACAGCATTCAAACTTTGACTTCTGCACACTTTATACTACTATTCCTCATGAAGAACTGAAATCTCGTTCATCGATGTCTCTCCCATACAAACGCTGATACTGGATAAATTTATTTGTTATAGGCAGAGAACAAGCAATAACACTAGGAATCGGAAAATTATACATAGGGAGAAGTGATTAAAGTGTTAACTTTTCTGATCGACAATACATTTGTCCAGTTTTGAGGAATGTTTTTCAACAGACTATCATAATTCCAACGGGCACAAATTTTGCACTTTTTTTATCTGCTCTGTTTCTCCACCAGTATGAGACAGCTTTCATCGAAGGGCTTCTTCAAAATAAAGACAAAAAACTAGCCCGATCCTTTAATTTCAGATTCCCTTTTCTAGATGATATTTTGTCACCAAATAACACTCGCGTTTGTCATTTTCTTTATCTTATCTATCCAGAAGGAGCTAGAAATTAAGGATACTAAAGACATTTTTCATTGGAATTAATTCTTGACCTTTATCTTGAAATTTGCAACAGAAGAAGGCTACAAATTAGGCTGTATGACAATTGCGATGACTTCACTTTACTCAAGGACCTGAGGTCGATTCAGCGACTTCATTGATAGAGCCCGATTGCTCATAAATAGGTTTTTTAAACAAGTGTATATTACCCATAAATAGGGTTCTTAAACAAGTGTATATTACCCATATATTGAGTTGACCGCTATATTATATTTGTTTCCCAGATAACAATAGATCTTTCATTTACAGGCTCAAGATCGTTCTCTTTTGGATTAAACTTTACATCCAGATTTGACAATCAACAATGCGGGTGTCTGATAAGAAGCAGGATATGCTTACTCTACCGGTGCACCTAATCTCACCTTATGTTATGTCTTTGTATCTTTGTGTTACCGATGTCATCATTCTTGGATTATTCCTGTTTAGACTGACGGTTCGGTTCTCGCTTACTTTTCTGAATCATTCACATGTCAATGTGCAAGGCACAGACACCATTCAATTGTTAAAAATTGGATAAAATATAAATTACACCATTTCTTTCTGATGAGAAGGAAATTAATATATTTATTAGCAGTCTATATAAATGTTCAGTTAAAAACATTCTTTTAAACGACACACACTATACCGATTCGTAATTTACTTAAAAATATGTGTTTCATTGCCATCTTGCCTTGTTTCATACAAAATACACAATTGTGTGACAGTAATATTTATTTTTTTATAGATGCGACTTTTGTCAATCTAAATCTACGTTAAACAATAAAAACATACTATTACTATCCCATTTTAACGCAAGATTATTTCTATTCGTTGATTTGGCACATACATATGTCGTAGCGGAGTAATCGACTCCGATAATGCATTGTGATCCAGTGCAAAATGTCTTTCTACGTTTTCATAATTGGATGCACATTATACATGCAGTAAACAAAAGGCAATTAATATAGCAATGTCTGTTACAAATAAAACTGCAAATCAATATTTAAAAAAAAAAACAATTTGATATTTTTCAACATAGAACATTGTGTTTTTCTGGTGCAGTTTTTGATTAAATCATTAATACTTTATAAGTGTTGTATTCTGATTGCGTCATTTTGTTACTTTACTATAAACACGTATTAATTATGTGTTTTAAAACAAGAAAGGTCATTACAATCATCCGACAATGAAAATATATTGATATCAAATCACAAACAATGAAAACGGAGTGATTTTAAACATACAACGGAGGATCAACATTTTCTTTCAGCAATCAAAGAAAAGAATAATACAAACAAAAGTGACTCAACACCCATACCACAGATAACAACAATCTACCCCCAACAAAAATATAATACATCTAAAACGGCTTGACTTTGCATTTTACACACTGTGTTGATTTGACAATTTAACTGACCCTAGAATCTTTTCCAATGTACATTATATCAAGATCCTCTGGTGAAAAATGTTGTAAAATACACCGTGTTGAACAAAAAGTGTCCTTTTTGCTTCGTTGCGCAAGAAAATCGTCCAGCATGCAAAAAAGAAAAAAAAAAAAAATCTTCCAAACTGGCAATTATTATGACCACAAATATATATTTACGGATTACAGAGGGTACAAAATGTAATAAATGACGGGATGGTTATTTCAGCATTATCGATATTTTCTTTAAAATGATCAGTGAAGTTTAAACTGGTTCTAACTTCATAATCAACATATGTTGGATAAAGCCCCTTGCTATTTCCCGCCAAATCCGTTCTTAATACAATTCTCAGTGTTTATCCTTTATCCTTAGAGAAAAAGATTACACCATTTTATCCCGATAATTTCTATAATTTCTCTAATTTCTTTTCTGTTTTTACATTATTACATTACACATATTTTATTCCCAAAATAAATTTGCAAAAGTTACAAAACATTATGAAACGTCCTCTCCCGATACATATAAAATATAAACAGAAATATTAATGGCGACATAGATTAGATATACATTTCAATATTTAAAAAAAAGCACTAAGTCCGTAAATTTGAAAACAAATGCAAATAAAACTATTTAAGTTAAAGAGTGTACATATTGAGAAAATCCCATAAAGTGTATCAAGGTAAAATATAATCTAAAACATGTATCAAAAATCAAAAGCTTTGAGTTCTTCTTATGTATGTGTGAACATAGAAAAAAAAATAGTGCAATTTTCATCATATGTCAAAGATTCGTCACCTGCTAACAGAAGTTCTAAAGAAACATTAAATAACCGTAAGCTCGAAAAAAGGTCATGGCGAGCGTCACTAAATTGAGACATTCAAAAAAATAGTGTATGGCATCTTAAAATGGATTTCCACAGGAATAAGAAGGGTTAAATATTAAATTTACTCTGTACATATCAGATCTTAATTACTACACATATGGCGAATCCTTGTGTGAATAATATAAGTTTTTCTTTCGCCAAATTTGAAATAGGTTAGCGATTTGTAAAGATATTTAGTGAAACAATTTTTGAAGATACTTATACTAGATGAGGGCCTTACATTTATGTTTAAAGAATTCCATTCACGGATAGTTAAGGGGACTAGATGAGGGCCTTACATTTATGTTTAAAGAATTCCATTCACGGATAGTTAAGGGGAAAAATGAATTCCTTGTTATTTCTAATCGAGAATCAGGGACTGTATAGTTCATATTACTTCTTAAATTGTAATTTGTGATTTCTTCTACCCTTGGAGGTATGAGATCGCATAGAGGGAGCTCTGTCGTTATGAATTAAGTAAAATAAGTTTCCTTTTTCTTCTTCTATCAGAAAGTAATTCCCAACCCGTTTAAAAATAAAGTGATTCGCGACTAGCAAACATTGGCAAGCTAGTGACTATTCGAGCGGCTTCAAGCTGCATTTTTCAAGTTTTTCAGCGTATACGACCCAACAACCATCCCAAAGTCACAAGCGTATTGCATTGTTGGTCTTATAAATATTAGATAAATTTTATTTAATGTATCTTTATTCAATGTAAATTTAAATTTGCGTAGCACAGATAGTTTCATTCCAACTGACTGGAGGATTCCACTTATATATGTAAGAAATTTTCCATCAGAATCGAAAGTAACTCCAAGATGCTTATGCGATGTAACAATATCAACATCTTCATCATCAAATATTATATCAATAAAAGGGCGATTTTTTTGATTTGATAATACCATGGCTTTAGTTTTGTTTGGGTTAAAGGATACTAGCCACTCCTTTGACCAAACGTTTATTTTTTCAAGGTCGTCGTTCAAAACGTTTTGTACGAATTGAGTATTTTGACTCGAGTAAAACAGAAAAGTATCATCTGCAAATAACCGTGATAATGAAATATCAGGAAAAGCAAAGGACCCAAAACTGATCCTTGAGGTAGGCCCGCTGTTACTTCCTTTAACGGGGAAGTACAATTGTTTAGAGATACTTTTTGTTTTCTGCCAGATATATAACTTTCAAACCACTTGAGAAGTTTTCCATTGATGCCATATGATTTTAATTTATCTAAAAGACCTTTGTGCCATACCCTATCAAACGCTTTTGAGATGTCGCAAAATATTAAGCAATTAGTTTCATGATTATTCAAGTATAGACAAATTTTATAATACATTTCTATTAACTGATGTGCAGTAGAATGTCCAGGGATGAATCCGGACTCATATCTATATAATAAGCCCTAAGAGTAAATAAAATTATAAACTTTTTTGAATACTAATCTTTCAAAAACTTTTNCTATAATTGGAAACAAGTGTTTTATCGTCTTTTTTAAACAGGGCCATGACATTTGCTTCTTTCCACTTAGAAGGGAAATGTGAAGATTTTAAAGACAAATTAAACAGCAATGATAATAGATAACATATAGTATTACATGTGTTTTTCAACATATGATGGCTAACATTATCAGAACCTGAAGCTTTACCCAAAACAAGAACTTGTAAAATATCATGTACTTGACTTGGAGTTATATTGAAAATGTCTTTTACGTTATTAGTTCGAGGGGGAAAATCGGGGATGTCTTTATCTCTATCATTAATTGAAGAGACAGAACAAAAATAATCATCAAGTAAACACGCCTTATTAAAATCGTCACTGATAAAATCGCCACGTCGATCTTTCAAAACTGAAATAGATGAACTTGTTCCACTTTGCTTGATAAGCTTTTTTTTTTTATAAATGACCAATACGATTTTGGTTTATTTACAGACATTTCGTCAAGCAAATAATTTATGTTCATGAAAAAATTTTCTTTGCATATTTTTTCATGTTTTTCACATGATTTCTTTGCTTTTTATAATTTAAACTGTGAATTGGATTTTCAGTCTGTCGCACCCGTTTACGCAGGCGTTCTCTCTTTCTAATTTCTAAACGCTATTCCGAGTTAAACTTGTCTTTTGGTCTAATAGTTACGGTCTTGTTAGGGATACATTTTTACATTTCCTGAACGGTGTGCAAAAACATTTTTTCTCCTCTCCAGTGAGGAGAGCAAGTTTCTAGAAATTTACCGACAAATTTATTCGGAAATACAATCCTCGGTGTTTTTCATCCACTCATTAGAGAAACAGTTTTTACAACTTAAAAACGTTAATTATGAAATGTCTAACATCTCGTTAAATAAATTATCAAATGTTTAAAAACTCGGCAAGCCTTGCATTTAAAATTTTAAAATTTAACAACAATTGTATCTCTAGTAAAGTATTGAAATGAACGGGATCTTGTGGTGTAATCTATATTTGTTTATAGGTTAGTTTCATTGATCAGTATTTGAAATAACAATAAAACATAATTGTGGATTTTTATCAAAATGTCTGATCGAGTAAACAAAGTAAGGAAATTCAAACATTCTATCGGGTTGATGAGTAAGTTCACTATTAGTAGGGTCTGTAAGTCTTGTCATGTGACTCACGAGAATCCACGATAAACAGGCAATTTGGAAACACCTCCCGCCAAAACATGACGTATAACGATTATGACGTTCATTTTTTTGTTTGAAACGCCATATATCCTTGTTTAAAATGTAACCTCAGGGTACAATTTTTGATCCCGGAAGTTCCAAAATTGTACGAGACTTACAGGCCCTGTTGTGATTAGAACTGCAATCTTCTGTAAATTTTCTAAAATGACAATGAATATATGTTTGCTTGATAACAGCTGCATTATACTTCATGTAAAATAATCAACAAATTTCAAAATCTGGGGTGAATTACTATGTTCCCTGTAGTTTTGTCACAAGAGCATAAAAAGTATTATTAATAAATAAATATAATTAAAAAATGCAAAGCAAATACTGTGAACTAAGTTTGAAAGTAATACATGCCGACGAATTTTACCGAAAACCGATTTTATTTGGAAATTTGCAATATCTAAATTTAAGAAAATTTTGTTTAAACCTGAGGAGTATCTCCCTCTTGCATAGCTCAGTCCTTAGCTGATTTTGGCTTTCCTATTTACATCCTTGTAATAATTTGTTCTCCATCAGCTTTTACACAATTTTCGGTTCATGGATTTCTAAACGTTTTGATTTAAAATCTGCAGTGATGAGACATAAGTTGTCGAAACGCGCATATGCAGAACCTAAATTCACGGTAACCTCGGTATTTTGTTATTTGTTACCACTGGGCCGATGCCACTGCTGGTGGATTGTTAGTCCCCGGGGGTATTCACCAACCCAGTAGTCAGTACTTCGGTGCTGGCTCGAAAACCGATTCTATTTGGAAATTTGCAATATCTAAATTTAAGAAAATTTTGTTTAAACCTAAGGAGTATCTCCCTCTTGCATAGCTCTCTCCTTAGCTGATTTTGGCTTTCCTATTTAGATTCTCTAATAATTTGTTCTCTATAGCTTTTGCACATGTTTCGATTCATGGATTTCCAAACGTTTTGATTTAATCTGCACTGATGAGACATAAGTTGTCGAAATGCGCATATGCAGAACCTAAATTCACGTAACCTCGGTATTTTGTTATTAATAAGATAATATACATGTACCCGTAACTACATATTGTAGGTAATGTCTCTTTGAATGTGCTAACAATGCCAGTTTAAAATATAAAGATAAAAAATGGTTGTACTTGACATGGATATTTGGATAATGTGTTGTAAATCTTTGAGATGCATATAAAATGTAAATCTATTTATATAAGAACTACATGCATTTATCAACATGAACACTTAAGCGCCTTTTATTTGTAATTATATAAGATAAAAGAGATATATAGAATATGGTATCTGAAATAAGATTATTCTGAGAATACTTCATCGATTTATGGAAATTTAAGATCGAAGGACAAAGCAACAGTCTAATAACATCTCCCAGGACACAGCCTTTCAATATATCTACCGGATGTACAGTTTTCTGGGCAAATTTTACGACACAATCCCTAGGGTATAATTGTGTTTGACCCAAATATTGAAGGTTATGTCTACTCAGTGTCTTTGAATTTACCTATTTCAACAATTTTAAATCCACATGGAAGTCCCATACACTCCACAAGATCAATTAATCAGTATAATTTATGTCATTTTAAAAAAAAAAACATTTCTCTTTCAAGGACCTAATATATTTAGGGGCAAGTCGCATTTTGAGTATTAAAAATTAAATGTACATTTCTTATTTTTCAGGTTTACATCTTTGTCACACAAAGTGGTGTCACGTGGAATGGACATATTGAACTGATTATGATTAGAGTCGTTTCTTTGAACCAGATTTTAGATCCATGGGTTTACATATTATTACGAAAGGAAAATTTGGTCCAATTCCAAAAGTTTTGCATTAAAACAAAAGACCGTACCTGTACATGTAAATGTGAAAACATGAGATTTATTAGAGGTCCATGTATACACTACAGTTTAGAAAGTCATTCCCAAAGCCAGTCCGGCTTATAACCAACAACATTTGTATGTGGCTATTATATATCAACAGCACCGTCAATTACATTCATGTGAAAGTTGAAAAAATACAGCTATACGTAAAACGGCATGTAAGGACAGAACAAACACTAAAACAAATTACGCTTTAAACTAATCAATCATCACAATGATTTTATGAATAAATATGTCTTTTCAGACGTCTACCTTCCAAGTTCCTCTATTTTCCCTTCCGGTCACTATTTTTGCCGTAATGCTACTCGAGGATTTGTACAGTGATAAATACAAATCTTTGTGCCACTTGTGAAACAAACGCAGTAGAATACAAAAGGAACAAAGGATGGGTTATCTCAAAAAACCATAGTTCCAGAGACATGCCAAAAAATATAATACAGAAAAATAAAGACTTAGACACCCTCAAGGCACGGAAATATAAAACACAGCATTCAGACCTTATGCAGTTATATAGTGTGAATCAAATCTTTAATCTCCATTAATGACAAATATGTCGTTGTTTCGGCAGATAATAACATCATTTTCATTTGTCAAAATCATTACATCGATTGTTTAAAGAAAGAACTAAGCAATGGTAACTCCCAGGGAAATCCAACCTACACAGCTACTACTCTGTCTCAGGAGGAGACATTAAAAAACATAAATCTGTTTTGCTTTCCTTTGAGATTTCAACAAAAGATGGAGACAACGACCCCCCCTCCTTGTACTGGGTACCAAAATTACACAAATCCGCATACAAACAACGGTTCATCGCTGGATCTGAAAAATGTTCTACAAAACCTATTTCTTAGCTATTAATCACCATCTTGACAGCAGTGAAAGAGGGCCTTCAAAAATGTTGTAATACAAACTATTTAAGAAGTGGTGTAAATGAAATGTGGTTATTAAAAACTCTAAAGATCTGCTTGACATCTTAAAATCGAGATTTTCACTCTGTAACAGCATTGAAACTTTTGACTTCTCCACACTTTATACTTCAAATTACGGCTGAAAGATTTAGTTCATAGATGTTTCTCCCATAAGAACGGTGAACGAAGATAAAAGTACATTGCTATAGGCAGAGAACAAGCATACTTTGTGACTCAGAATCGTGAGACGTCATGTAAGGACAGAACAGAATGAAAAACAAATTTAGAAGCCTTAAACTAATCAATCATTACAATGATTTTTATGAATAAATATGTCTTTTCAGACGTCTACCTTCCAAGTTCCTCTACTTTCCCTTCCGGTAACTATTTTTGCCGAAATGCTACTGGAGGATTTGTACAGTGATAAATACAAATCTTTGTGCCACTTGTGCAACAAACGCAGTAGAATACAAAAGGAACAAAGGATGAGTTATCTCAAAAACCATAGTTCCAGGGACATGGCAAAAATAAGAACACAGAAATATAAAGATTTAGACACCCTCAAGGCACGGAAATGTAAAACATAGCATTCAGACCTTATGCAGTTATGTAGTGTGAATCAAATCTTTAATCACCATTCATGACAAATGTATCGTCGGCAGATAATAACATCATTTTCATTTGTCAAAATCATTACATCGATTGTTTAAAGAAAGAACTAAGCAATGGTAACTCCCAGGAAAATCCAACCTACACAGCTACTACTCTGTCTCAGGAGGAGACATTACAAAAACATAAATCTGTTTTGCTTTCCTTTGAGATTTCAACAAAAGATGGAGACAACGACTCCCCCTCCTTGTACTGGGTACCAAAATTACACAAATCCGCATACAAACAACGGTTCATCGCTGGATCTATAAAATATTCTACAAAACCTATTTCTTAGCTATTAATCACCATCTTGACAGCAGTGAAAGAGGGCCTTCAAAAATNCTAAAGATCTGCTTGACATCTTATAATCTAGATTTTCACTCTGTAACAGCATTAAAACTTTTGACTTCTCCACACTTTATACTTCAAATTACGGCTGAAAGATTTAGTTCATAGATGTTTCTCCCATAAGAACGGTGAACGAAGATATAAGTACATTGCTATAGGCAGAGAACAAGCATACTTTGTGACTCAGAATCGTGAGACGTCATGTGAGGACAGAACAGAGAGACAAACAAATTTAGAAGCCTTAAACTAATCAATCATTACAATGATTTTTATGAATAAATATGTCTTTTCAGACGTCTACCTTCCAAATTCCTCTACTTTCCCTTCCGGTAGCTATTTTTGCCGAAATGCTACTCGAGGATTTGTACAGTGATAAATACAAATCCTTGTGCCACTTGTGCAACAAACGCAGTAGAATACAAAAGGAACAAAGGATGGGTTATCTCAAAAACCATAGTTCCAGGGACATGGCAAAAAAAAAAAGAACACAGAAATATAAAGATTTAGACACCCTCAAGTCACGGAAATGTAAAACATAGCATTCAGACCTTATGCAGTTATGTAGTATGAATCAAATCTTTAATCACCATTCATGACAAATATATTGTCGGCAGATAATAACATCATTTTCATTTGTCAAAATCATTACATCGATTGTTAATCATTGGTAACTCCCAGGGCAATTCAACCAACACAGCTACTACTCTGTCTCAGGAGGAGACATTACAAAACCATAAATCTGTTTTGCTTTCCTTTGAGATTTTAACAAAAGATGAAGACAAAGACCCCCCTCCTTGTATTGGGTACAAAAATTACACAAATCCCAATACAAACAACGGTTCATCGCTGGATCTGAAAAATGTTCTACAAAACCTATTTCTTAGCTATTTATCACCATCTTGACAGTCGTGAAAGAGGGCCTTCAAAAATGTTGTGATACAAACTTTTTAAGAAGTGGTGTAAATGAAATGTTGTTATTAAAAACTCTAAAAGATCTGCTTGACATCTTAAAATCGAGATTTTCACACTGTAACAGCATTAAAACTTTTGACTTCTCCACACTTTATACTACAAATTACGGCTGAAAGATTTAGTTCATAGATGTTCCTCCCATAAGAACGGTGAACGAAGATATAAGTACATTGCTATAGGCAGAGAACAAGCATACTTTGTGACTCAGAATCGTGAGACGTCATGTAAGGACAGAATAGAAAGAAAAACAAATTTAAAAGCCTTAAACTAATCAATAATTACAATGATTATGTCTTGCCAGACTTCTACCTTCCAAGTTCCTCTACTTTCCCTTCCGGTCACTATTTTCGTAGTAATGCTACTCGAGGATTTGTACAATGATAAATACAATCCTTTTGCCACTTATGCAACAAAGGAACAAAGGATGGGTTATCTCAAAAACCATAGTTCCAGAGACATGGCTAAAAAATAGAACACAGGAAAACAAAGACTTTAGACACCTATAAAGCACGGAAATATAAAAAACAACATTCAGAACTAAGGCAATTATATAGTGTGAATCAAATCTTGTGTTAATAAAATGATTTTGCCAGAGAATTTCATTGCTCCCTTTCGCTGAAATAAACTTTGAAAAAAATCAAATTATCCAAATACAACAAACTTACCACTATAAACTCCTCAAATTTTGTAAAATGAGGATAGCCAGGTTTTAAATCAGTAGTTTGTTGGAAACACTTACGATACATAAAAAAAAACAAATTCTAAAACTGGGAAAGTAGTCAAATTTCATAGCCAAATATTTACTGACGAAGGGAACTGCTATATTTGAACTCTCGCTACTTCAAGACCCTATAGAGTAAAAAGAAAACGAGTTTGAACAAACGAAAACAAAATATGCAGGGTGAAGAAAAACATCATTTCATGTAATCTGATAAATTATGTAATAAAATTTATTGAACATTGGACACCTTTTCTGGTGCGACATGAAATCGGTTTAATCCATCTTTTCTTTTGAAATGCATGTTTTAAGACAGAACCTTTACGATGTACAATTCTTCCAATGGTTTTCCTACTTATCTGTTTTGTCAATTTGATTTTCGCTTTTGACAATTCTGTTTATCAAAAATAGTTAGCTTAGTCTAACATTACAAAAGTACTAGTAAATAGTAAGTTAAGAAGAAATGTATGTAGACAAACAGTAAGTAAAGGCATGACATCACAGTTGTTTGCAAGTTTTTTTCAAAACGACCTTGAATAATTACGTCTTATTCATACATGCAAAAAAAAAGAGAAAAGAAAAGAAAAGTCAGACAGACAGACTGACGGACAGAGAAAGTAAAACACTATATCTTTTAACAATCTTTCTGCACTACAGAGACACGAATAATTTAAAAATGATCATCAGCAGAATGAAAAATTACCGTTATTCAGTATTTAGAAGAATATATATCCAAGGTAACTTAAAATGTACACCAACGAAACTAAATTCGACGTCTTATTCTACTATTGTGGAGAATTTTGTCAAAAGGGACAAATTACTCTTTCTAAACTACACTTTATGTTCAGTTTTCTTTTTAAATTGTAAATCTGGCTGTCATCATAATTTGGTAGATTGCTTTGCAGTTTCAATCACATTTTTTCAGTAAGAGAAAAAGACAAAATGAGACACCTTCAATAACTGGAATTTTTTTTATCACAGGCCAAAATCAACCAGAGACTTCCAAACAATGGCAGTAGAATACCGAAGGAAGAAATCACAAGATTACATAAATCAAGTCCAGAGACAAGGCAAAATCAAGAACACCAGAGGACTGAAGACCAAAGACACTACATGCCCACAAAACACACGAACACGACAAATACAACACAAAATACTAAAAAACTAACAGTGTGAACTCTCAATAAACAGAGTGACATCAGGTGCTCCGGAAGGGTAAGCATGTCCTGCTCTGTATACAGCACCCGTCACACTGTCAGTGAGTCAATCCAGGGTAAAGTCAAACCGGTAATGTCAAATCCGGGAAGACGTGAATCTAGCTGAAAATGTCAGTTTTCATTTGTGACACTGACATTTTATATCTATCTATGATGTCATGGTGACGGCCATAGAATTTCTGAAGGGACGAAAGTAACAAGGGCTGAACATATCCCTGACTCAGCAGGAGGTTTAGGAACCTATAATCCGGCTTAAAGACAGTCACTCCTCACGTTTTTGAAACTGTCTCTGATTTTCGGAATTCTCTTATTTTCCACAATGATGCATTAAAACAGTTTCACACTGACCCCCATTTTTCTTTTCAAAATATGATTGTTTATATCTTCAATAGTCTTCTGACAGAATTTAATGAATTTTTTTATATTTCTTCATTCAATCTAAAAGGTTGATTGCCTTAATGTAAAGTGAATGAAAAGTCTAGAAAAGTTCAGTTTCCTACCAAAATTTCAAGTGTTTAAATCTCAAAAATGGCCACACTGACCTATCAACAGTTTTGCTTAAAATGATGTATGATCCATATATTTATGAATGAAAATATCAATTTTTTGCTTGTGCCGGTACAGAGTCCGGCAATCTCGAGTTCCTATCGGTGTTTACGTTTGTCTTTTGTCTTATTTGTGTTTTTCCTGTGTAGTTCCCTGACAGATTGTAGCATGTAATTATAATTTTCAGCCATTGTAAATGTTTCTTGTTTTCCATTCTTATTTTATTCCACAACAAAAAACACAAATGAAAGACAAAACACAAATGTAACCAACGATAGAGAGAGCCAGACTTTGTACCTTTTGGCACAGAACCCCCCCCTCTTTTTCGGTTTAGATGAGTTCATTATCAGACTGATTATTACCGATATCTGACTTTCTATACACTGTGTGACAAATGTTTTGAATACAGTAGATAAATTCTACCCTAATACTCATACCGATTTTTTGTAAGGGACAACAATATTTGTACTGCTAGTACTTAGATTTCGAGGAGTAGTGTTATGTTTAATTCTAGTGCAGTTCGCTTGTGGATTATGGCATGTGATTGTAGTTTTCGGCTATTGTAGGTGTTTACTGTTATCTTTTGTTCGTAGTTAATTGTTTGTTTTGTTGTTTTCTTTGTCCTTACATTATCATGTTTTTGAACATAAGTTTTGATTGTGTATTTTTGTAATATATTTGAGCTTGCAGATTCTGCAAACGCTATGTCACTGTATCTATACAATTTTTATGAAAATTGATTGTTTTGTCCTTCAGCTCAATCGTGTAATAAACTCTTGTTCTCCTGAATGGTCTGTATTTTCATAAATAAGAGAGAAATACCGAAACTATCAAACCAAATCATGATTACTTCAAGAAGCTTTGAAGAGAATGTAAAAACAGTCTTTGAAGCATAATAGTACAGTAGTTTTTAGAATTTTTAGAATGTTCAGTAACTGGCTGTGTATTTGATCTTCCTCTGATTACGGAGTATATAAAAAAACAACAAACTCTCGGCAATACAAAAATCATTGGAGATCATGCAATTTTTCGGACTGTATATTGTAATCACAAATAAATGAAAGAGATCACTCATACATACATGTGGAATTATCGGAAGAGCAGGTAACAGTAAATATTTTAAAAAAAAATCTACAATAAAAATTAAAAAACAATAAGGCAATTCGGTTGCAACACAAACTGAGACATGAGAAAAGTTAATTCGGTTGCAACACAAACTGAGACATGACAAAAGTTAAATCGGTTGCAACACATATTTATTTCACGACAAACGTTAATTCGGTTGCAACACAAACTGAGACATGACAAACGTTTATTCAGTTGTTACACAAACTGAGACATGACAAAAGTTAATTCTGTTGCAACACAAATTGAGACATGACAAAAGTTAATGCGGTTGTAACACAAACTAAGACATGAAAAAAGTTAATTTGGGTGCAACACAAACTGAGACATGACAAAAGTTAATTCGGTTGCAATACAAACTGATACATGACAAAAGTTAATTCGGTTGCAACACAAACTGAGGCATGACAAAAGATTTCGGTTGCAACACAATCCGAGACATGACAAAAGTTAATTTGGTTGCAACACAAACTGACACATGACAAAAGTTAATTCGGTTGCAACACAAACTGAGAAATAACAAAAGTTAATTCGGTTGCAACACAAATTTATACACGACAAAAGTTAATTCCGTTGCAATACAAACTGAGACGTGACAAAGTTAATTCGGTTGCAACACAAACTGAGACAAGACAAAGTTAATTCGGTTGCACCACAAACTGAGACATTATAAGTCTTTTAAATTCGGTTGTAACACAAACCGAGACATGACAAAAGTTAATTCGGTTGCAACACAAACTGAAACATGACAAAGTTAATTAGGTTGCAACACAAACTGAGACATGACAGTTTATTTGGAAGGAATAGTGTCATAGTGTCTTACTATACCTATTTATGACTTCAGGACCCCCCCCCCAAAAAAAAAAAAAAAAAAAAGCAAAAATGAAATAATCCAGAGGCATGGCAAAAAACGAAAATAAAGAAAAAAAAAAGACATCGAACAGCTACTAAAACACAGAAAAACCCCACAAAATTCTAAACTTAGGTTCCGACAGGGTTAACTCCAATAAAAATATAGAGTAACTGCAAGTGCTCCGAAAGGGTAAGAATGTCCTGCTCTTTATATTGCACCCGTCACTCTGTCGGAGAGTCAATCAAGGGTTTAGTAGAAACCGGTAATGTCATATCATCTAGCTGCACATGTGTTTTTTTTCTTTTTGAACACCGGCACCTCGTTATATACGAAGTACATCATATGATTGGCATAAAGGTCACATCATGCCCTTGAAACCAAAATACTATCTTGCATACCCTTCTCCGTTTATTAATTACCACCTGTCAATATTATATAGCAATCTTTATAACAAGGTCTTTGATATAAAGTGCAGATCGACGTCTTGCAGTGATCAGGTTCAACAACAAGTCCATTGCAACTGTTTTTTCAATTAAACTAGTTATGTTTCATAAAGTCATGATTTTTTTTTATATTTTGATAAAAAAAGACAAAAAGCGTAATTAAAAAAAACTGAAGATTCGCGACGATGAAATATATTCTTTATACAAAAAAAAGACAAATAAGTTTCAACAATAGAAAAAAAACCAGGAAGCAATGCTAGATTTTATTTGAAAAAATACATATGATGTTTACACTGAACTCATTAGCTTTATTGTACATTAATGAAGAGTGAAACAGACATTGTTGAAGTCAGGGGAGGAAGTCCTCCGTCTGTAGCAACTACAGTAAAGTCGTACGTTTTACCTCTTTCATCATTACCAATTTGTCTAGTAGTTATAATTTCACACGTTGTCGGCAGGACGTCGAACGGTACAACAACAACTCCATTGTCAGGGGACAAGAAACATGTGATGTGTCCATTTTCCCCTTTATCAATATCATATACATGCAGTTGTGCAACGGTGCTTCCTTTCGGTAAAATAGCGTCAACAGAAGAGTTGTAAGTTTTGAATGAAAATAAAGGCGTATTGTCATTCTGGTCTTGTATATGCACAACAACATTTGCCGTTGATTCTAAGTATGGAATCCCATGATCCCTTGCGAAAATAGTAAATCTATATGTATCAACTACTTCCCTGTCAAATATCCTTCTAGCTGTAACTTCCCCTGACTGAGGATCTATATTGAAGATACTGCCAGACAAATTTTCATCAGGGGCTATTCCATATGTTATCTTGCTATTTGGACCTAAATCCTGATCCGTGGCAGCAGCAACAAATACAATTTCATTGATCTGATTATTTTCAGAAATTGATACATGATAAGTATTCCTGGAAAATACCGGACTGTTGTCATTTTCATCCTTAACAAATGCTGTAACACTTACAACATTGCTAGATTCTGGGTCAGCAAGGTCACTACATATTATACTAAAATTATGTTCTGACAGAAGTTCCCTATCTAAGTTATGTTGCAATATTATCTTGTAAATACCGTCAGCCAATTTTTGCAGTGTGAAATATTCATTGTCATTGTCAACGTAGCAGAATACGGGGCCAAAGTTTTCATACTGAACAATCCCAAAAACAGTGAATAAATCGCTCCATTCCGAAATCTCTCCGTTGTTAATAAAATTCACTGAAATCTTTGGCAGCTCATTCGCTCTAGTAATGGAACAAACATTCCAAGCAGCAAAAATGAGAAATATTTGAGGATTCATACTTTTCCCTCAAATTGTCTTTCAAAATAATAATGGTTTGTAAACTTGTGGGATTTCAGGAAAAAATTATGATACTTATATAGGGAAATATGGCATTAAAAATAATTGCTTGATATCGTACGTTGTTATGTTCATCATACAATTATTTTTATCGGGTATTGTGCTTCACTACATGTTTTTTTCACAAAGTTTGGCATTTAAGTCTTAATGATTTAAATTACTCTTATTAAATGGCAATTACTGTATGTTAAATGTTCATCATTTTGAAATAAGCTAAATTTAATAATTAAATATCCGTTGTTGAATGTGATGAGGACAAAGATATTCGCAATTATCATAATTCTCACGCTAATGGACACGCTCATGGACGATACATGTATTTTTTCGGGACACGACGTAGAAATTACAACTTAAGGCGAAGTGTACGATTTTTAAAAACAATGCATACAAGTAGTACTTGGAAATATAAGCCGGAAAATCGAAAAAAAAAATCGGGGGTCACCGCTTTAGTTTTCGAGATATAACTTTTTGAAGTTTACTACATGATACACTAAAATATGTATATGTTATCGGGCTCTTGACAGCTACATGTATGTATCGTAAAATATTATCCCGTGGGCCAGAATATGAAGCACAGGGACGAGTGAGCGTAGCGAACGAGCCCCATGCTTCATATTCTGGCGAGCGGGATGATATTTTACAATACTTCAGCTGTCAAAAGCCCGATAACTTGTTTTTCATCCTTTATTTTGTATTTTAGATTTGTACCTTTAGAACTTACATTTCAAATTCTACCAAAGTCACGCGGGAAATTCAATATACACGTTATTCTCGCCTTGTGAGCAATTTTTAGCTGCATAAAACATGTTTTGTAGTTTTTAAGCATTTTATCACCAAACGTTTTGTAACCGGATGAATATTTTAACCGAAGTACTCGAAATCTCCTTAGAGTTTTTATGACGTCATAATGTGAAAACGTGGAAGCTCTGCAGGATATATCAGCGACCTAGTTTCTGTAGTTTTTCTGATGTCTAGTTTATCTATGTTCGTAATTATGACTCTGTTTTGAATACCTAATCGGACAGAGAAAATGTAATAGGTTTTTACTTTTATCAGCTTGATCTCGTGTGAACACTTGAAAAAGGGCTATTACCATTGAAACTTTGGGAGAATTGCTTGATATATCCAGGTCAACTTCTGATATATTCGGGTCAACCAGATACGGGTTTTGCGAAAAGAATTTTCCAGACTGATATAATCATAGGGAAGGATGATAAAGGGAAAAATCGTTCACATAGGAAGGTACATTTACTTAAATCGTGAATGCAAATTTATTTATCCAACATTTTTTTTGAAAAATTGATATTTTATTCAAAAATGAATTTCGAATGCATTGATGTAAAGAATGTCCTTAGCAACCGTGCTCGTTTTCAAGATATATCGCTTTAAATGATGGATTTTAATGTAAAAATGCATTTTTTCCAGCGACGTTTCTGAAGACGTCGCTTTTTTACTGTAACGTACATGGCACTAACTCAGTACTCAAGACTTTTATTTTCCCTCAGACACAATAAGTGTTACATGAGGTACATCTTGAAACAAAAAAAACAAAAACAAAAACAAAAACAAAAACCAAAAACAAAACAAAACAAAAAAAAAAACCAAACAAACAAACAAACAAAAAAAACCCAAAAAACATGATAACGATTATAATTTTTTCTGCGTTTGCTGACTTCAGTAGACTGTTGTCGTTATTTTATAAACACCAACATTTTTGAAAACCGATTTTAACAGATCTTCCGATGCGTTTACAACAATTAACTGTTGTGCAAGAAATTTTAGTTCGATTATTACATACCAAACCGTACTTATTAATTATATATAAAAATGTCCAATATTTCGAAATTTATTATCTTTTTACTCCTTGCTATTGTATCAAACTTATTTAGATTTTTAAAAAATGTAGTAAAACGCACATTGCATCAATTTATATCAAATTGGAATCATGACAAACAGCCTCTCTTCTGGATGACGATACTAAGAAGTATGGTCATTTAGCTGTGAATTTTGTTCCTTTGATGGACCATTTTCAAAATAAGCCCAAATATTGTCGAAAATCGTGTTAGGTGTTCTATGATACATGTGCTTACTATGAACTAAAAATTTATATGCCCCACTTGTATGTTTTCTGACTTATTAGCAGTCAACCATGGCTGTAAGTAGACTTTTGTATCCGTTTAGGCCATTTTACAGTATTTGTGATGATGGTACTACCCGAAGGACATCGAGAACCGAAACCAATTTTTTGATGCGATTGTATAGCAATTTCACTTTAAAATGGCAGTTAGTTTAATTTGGTTCTGAAGGTGCTGTATAACGAATTTTAACAAAAACCTACAAAAATTGTCAAAATTGCATTCAAGTGACAAGTTCAGGGGCAGGATCTTTTATCTAAATTTCTTATGAAAATGTATTTGAATTGATTTTGTTTTTTTTTTATAGTGAATATAATAGATGACGTGTTTAAACGTTTTGGAGTAGATATTATGAATTCGCAAAATTGGTACGCTTCATGAAATATTTTCACGGGAAAATGGCGATACCCCTTTACACCTCTTTTTCGATTTTTTAAAAATTCAAATGTCACAGAAAATCACGATTGTATAGTGAATCTATAACCCCGCCTATTTCCATTTTCCATACAATAAGGCTGAGGTGGGAGAGAGGGGTTCTCATCCCGATTTGCTCTCTTTGAATTTAGCAAATTCTGATTTTTCGGACATATTTTGTGACAACTTCCTGGTAAAAATTATATATTTTACAAATGTTCAAAATGAGGTATATTGTTTGTAAATGAACCGCTTTTATTGTTTGTCCAGTTGATCAAGTATAATGAAGTTTGTGTTTTAACCTATGGAAGAAACAAATTTTTGCGAATCCTGTTAAACTCGTAATGACATTCCCGATTTCCCGAAGCTAAAAGCATGCCCATCCCGTAGCCCTATAGCATTTTCATCCTGAATTTTCAGTCTTAAGACAGGACTATCCCAAAGTTAGAAATGTCGAAAATTCCAAGTATGACTTGCGGATCCGGGCCTATTACCGAAGATATTTCTACGCAGAAGATGAATATTTTGCAATGCAAAGTAGATGCATGGCTGTATGAAATAATCTAAACACATAATTACCGTACAGCAAAGAGAAAAAAGACAGCACACACACACAAAAAAAAAGAAAACATGTATATCAGGTACTACTTCGATACTAGATTCACAATAATTTCGGAACCAATGTGAGGGGGCGGACATAGTATAGAGATACCATAAGAAAGGGGATAGGGGCAGGATAATGGAAACTGAATGGGACGGGAGTAAGGAGAAAGGCACCCACCTGTCCACCACTTCAAATTTTGTCAATGTTTGCTAGTCGCGAATCACTTATTTTGAAACGGGTTGGAAAATACTTTCTGATAAAAGACGAAAAAGGAAACTTAATTTGTTTTACTTCATTCATAACGACAGGGCTCCCTCATATCTATGCGATCTTTTACCTCCAAGGGTAGGAGAAATAACAAATTACAATTTAAGAAATAATATGAACTATACAGCCCCTAATTCTCGATTAGAAATAACAAGGAATTCGTTTTTCTCGATCCTTAACGACCCCTGAAGTGAATTCTTAAATGTACGGCTCCCGCCTAGTATAAGTATCTTTAAATAAAAATTGTTTCACTAAATATCTTTTCAAATCGCAAACCTATTTCAAATTTGGCGAAAGAAAAAATAATGTTATTCACACAAGGATTCGCCATACGTGTAGTCAATTAAGATCTGATATGTACAGGGTAAATTTAATAATTAACCCTTCTTGTTGCCGTGGAAATCCATTTGAAGATGCCATACACTATTTTGTTTAATGTCCTTAATCTAGTGACGCTCGCCATGACCTTTTTCAAGCTTACGGTTATTTAATGTCTCTTTACAACTTCTTTTAGCAGGTGTCGAATCTTTGACATATGATGAAAATTGTGCTATTATTTCCTCTGTTCATACATACATAAGAAGAACTCAAACACCCGGGTTAACCCGCGATTGCAAACTCGGTGGTCATCGCTGACCCAGTTGTAAACAAAGCGAAAATACACAACAGGTGTGCTACAAAAAGGTGGCTTTTATTAACTGTGTTATATTTTTGAAGGTAAATATGATGTATTTGCATTCACATGCTAACAAGCAATACGGGTAGAAATAACACTGAGATGTATTCTACAACAAGGGAGAAATCTACTCTTTAAACTGATATTCCTCAGATTACACTAACATTTTCTTCAATGACCACAGTTTTATGCAAATATACGGCCAAGATTGGACAAAATAACCTCAACCATTTCTGTTTCATTTATTCTAGAAACTATAGAGAAAATATTGGTTCTTACATATTTTTAAACGGAGAGAAATCATGATTTTTTCATGTCGATTGCAACGATCAAATGTAGCCTTTAACACGGCTGAACTTATCGCATACCCCGGTTTTCAAATAGAAAATGGTATCGTTAACTCGGTTTGAACTTCTTTTGATTTGCAGAATAAGTAGTCATAGAAATAAAAGATTTGACCATTATCGATGATTTTTATATCATCTGAAGACGAAAAGTGCGAAGTATAACAGCAAACTACTTATAGTGTACTCACAGTTAATCACTAAAGCCTTGCAGATTTAGATATCTAATATTACTCAAATATTGTACTTATTGGCTGGACCGGATAGTCAGTTTTTCAGCAAAACATTAACCTAAACTATTTCAAATTTATACTTTTAAGATACTGCAGATTAGATCCTACAAAATTGAAAAATAAAAAGATATACATTTTGTGTATCACATTAAATCTTTGTTGTCAAATAGTAACAACAGAATTAGGCCCTATACACATACACAAGTGTAGTTATACGTAGAAGAAACCTTTTCCGTACAAAATACTCATGCACTGCACATAATAATCAGAAGCAAGCGAAGAAATTCAGTCACACGTTGATTGAATGTCAGTGTCAAGAGGAAACTATAATTTCTTTTTATCTGTAATTTCAAAATATCTAGTATACCTTTGTATTAAGATTAGAAACTTGCGATGAACAAATAAAGGGATATGGTGTAAATGTACATGGGACAAATTCCCAATAAATACATGGTAAGATTAAGCAAATGGAACAACGCTTTCATTGTTGTTCTTCATCTTGCAATATCGGAATTTTTGAAAAAAATGTGTAAACAAGAGAGTATCTACCTAATGAAAGGCTCTCCTCTAAACTGATTTTTGCATTTCACTCAGATCATATTGGTTATTTGTCACATACCAAACAACTTCCACCAAGAAAATAATATCTCCGTGGGCTTACAGTGGTGTGAAAAGTAGTAATCTACACCATAACTATTTTTCAACGGCAAATCCTTAATAGCAACCTTAATCACAGCGCTGAAAAGCAAACGGACATTTTTTTATTAAGTACGTAGTAAATAATGACATTTCAGCAGAATGATCTCAGAATGATGATTTCATCAGGGAAGATGCCTTTTCAAGAAAAGGTTTAGGAGCCCAACCTGGAAGCCATCAAATAAAAAGACTTGCCCAACAGGGTAATTGTCAAGATCTGGGATAGGAAACAAGTGATTGGGAAGTTTAGGAAAAGCAGAAAACGAACTGAGAGAGTGAAAATCTCATGGGATAGGAACCATGGATTGAGATTGTTTTGGTCGAACAATTAATCGAAAGCCATGTATTGAAGGGGACAACGCATACCTCGTGGGACTTGCTCTTTTATACAATTATGATGCAACATTTCATAATACCACATGTTCTGAAAGCATAACAGCACATATTGGAATATCCGAAGACAATGGTAGTTTGAAAGTCAAAAATGCATTAAATCATCAAAATATTGACGCACTTGGATGTTCAAATTGTAATTCAATTAAAGACTCGTACATTTGTAGTAGTTTTGTCTAGTGTCATAGACATGGACATAGATTTTACTAAATAACGTATAAATGACATTCCATTTTGACCAATCAAATATTCTGCTTTATAATAGTAACATTCGAATCCTTGTTTAAGATTTGCAGTTCTCGTATGTTTGGTATATGTATCGCGTCTTTTTATCCGGCTTCAGGTGTTCTTTTTTTCACCATGTGTCTTTGCATTTTGATCTGTAAACATCGTATTTTTATTTCCTTTAGTTTGTATTTTATTGCTGTTATTCAATATTATCTCACAGATTCTTATCCCATTCCAACCAACTTTTAGCCGTCCTGTCTAAAGATTTTTATTCTATTTCATTTAATTTTTATACATGTATATTATTGCTCATTTTCTTCAAAATTCAATCATTATAAGAGGTAAAAATAGATGGCAAATGACCGCCTGCCCTTAATTTCTCAAAAATGAACAATGAAATGGTGTTAAGTAAATGCACATGAGTCAAAATTACTATAAATGCACAATAGAACCAAGCAATGGAACAAGGCTTTAATTGTTGTTCTTCATCTTGAAGCCACCATGAGCCCTTCAACAGTGAGCATAGTAAATTCAAGACGACTCCTTGTACCTCTTTTAGCGGTATTCATTTCTGGATGTCGGACAACTTGAAATGCTGGATGAGAATATAATAATCCTAATAGTTCTGTTATTATGACCTAGATGAAAGCTTTACAATCGATGAGCAGTTCTGCAGAAGTATCAGGACAAACCGAAGTTAATAAATGCAAATGATATTACAAGTACAACAAGCGTTGTTCCATTGCCTAGTATTACCATGTATTTGTAGGGACTTTGTCTCATTTGTATGTACTCCATATCCCTTCATCGTTAACGTCGCCGAAAGGCAACCAGTTATACCGCTCTCATTGAACCTTGAATAAATATAGTAAATGTTAATTCAAATGTGTGTTGACACAATACGGCTGTGGACACAGTATACATGTAGGCACTATTCAAGTATGGTTACAATGATATAATCCTAAAGAAATAACTGCTTTGACGAAAGGTACACCTATAATGTAAAAACAAATCAAAGTTATCGGCAAACAGAACTTATATGAATTACAAGCTTGTAAAGGGATGATATTGTACAACTCATCATATCAAAGCTTTAGGTCACATATCAATCATTTCTACGTACATAAGCGGAGCAATCCTAGAAGAAAAATTTCAATATATTGCTGTAATGAATACGAAAACAAAATCTTTATCAGAAAACAGAGAGGAAATGAGTGACGCACATGAAAAGGGGAGACATGGAACAACACCATACCAAACCTTCAAACCAAATATCATATCACTACTAGACACACAAGCGCATAAATCTTTGACGAAAGATGTTTTGAATGGACGGACGGACAGACAGACCACTCAGGGTAGAACATTATACATACACCGTTTACTACGGAGCGAGGGTATAAAAAGTAAGGGGTTTGAGACAACAGGGCAACGAGCTTTGATTGCCACTGTAATAAGAAAGGAATGGATAACGGCAATAGATTTGTCACTTTTTAGACCCACTGATTTCGCTATTTCTAGAAAAAAAATAGAGAATATCTTTGCACTGCATGAAAAGTTGAATTACTACAGAGAATTTGTCTACAAATGGTTCGTGGCCAGGCTATTCCATATCCAGCAGACAAAGTTCTCACCCCGTCTACCTACCTGAGGAGGCGCCGGACGACTGCAACTAACCGAAGTGCCAAATTATCAAACAGAATGAAATAAAACAAGGATTTTTTATACCTTTTTTATACTTTTTTTAGCATTTTCAAAACTTCAGTGTATAAAAACATGCGTCGTTTTTATATTGTATAATCATTCGTTATTTTTATGTTCGTGCACTGATGAAAATTATTTAGAAATAAAAACAAATAAAGACACAGAAAAATATAGAGCACTTTTGCAGTCAATTACATATGAAATATTTTGTTATAATAACTTCAACCGCGTTAAACGATCACAAGGTAAAAATGTCTAACCGTGTAAAAGACCACAGTTGATCGTTGCAGTCATATATATATCGACATGAATGTTTTCTCTGCATTTACACACATTTTCTCTATAGTTTCTAAAATGAATGAAACAGAAATGGTTGAAGATATTTTGTCCAATTTTGGCCGTATATTTGCATTAAACTGTGGTAATTGAAGAAAATGTTAGTGTAATCTGAGGAATATCAGTTTAAAGAGTAGATTTCTCCCTTGTTGTAGAATACATCTCAGTGTTATTTCTACCCTTAAAGCATGTGAATGCAAATACATCATATTTACCTTCAAAAATATAGCACAGTTAATAAAAGCCACCTTTTGACTTGATGAGTGCCCTGTGTTTGTCTATATGTTGTAATCGTCCACTAGCTTAAAACACTAGTGCTTTTGTTTGGCAAAGGATTACAGTGATTGTAAGAGCACTTTGCCAGTTTAATTGATTTTTGTTGACAATCCCGCACCCATGACCAATGAAGACATGGATGTAGCATTGCTGGACAATTAACAAAGAATTCCGCTTAAACCGGTGCTAGGGGCCGTCTTGAACTTACTATGAGGTATGAGCAAAGCTCATTGTTGAAGGCCTCATGGTGATTTCAAGATGAAGAACAACAATAAAAGCGTTGTTCCTGTGCTTGTTTTTTACCATGTATTCGTAGAGACTTTGTCTCATGTGCATTTTCTCCATATCCTTTTATTCCCCATCACTTGAATTGAACTTTGACTTACTGAAAATAAAATCAGTAAGCGTCCTTCTTACCTTAGTAGTCTAAGTGGCTCGGGACTGGGTTGCACAAACGTCAATTAAAGTAAATTGACGTTTAAATTTTAAGTTTAAATTAATTTGGTTGAATATGTTAAGGATTAGATTTACACTTCAAATCTAAACGTCAATTAACCTTAATTGACGTTTGTGCAACCCAGTCCAGATGTTATATTTCTGTTAGTACAATAAACAGGAGGGGCCTTCACTAATTGTGAATCATTTATCAATTTACTTGTAATTGAAATTAACATTCACATTCGGGGGTTATGCCTTCTGAAACCAATTTCAAGCTAACAATTTCAGTGACTGCTTGACTTTTGACCTGATGACCTCAAAATTTACCGATTCATATTACTGTTTTAACTTCAGAGTAAGTAAGAACCGAACCGTCAGTCTAAAAAGGAAAACCCAAGAGACAATGGCGACATCAGAAACACAAATACATCATACAAGTACAGTACAGAACACATACAGATGAACAAATTAAAACATGGATGAGATATCAGAATATGACTACATCAGAAAACTTCACTTATTACTTGATAAGTCTAAATACAGTTTCTCCCATTTTCCCACTCTCAAGACAAATTTCAAAATTCACGAAAAAAAAAAACAAACCTTTAATTGTGTTTTTATACCCGCTACATTCTCAGATAAAAATTGTCACAAGTGTACGATCGCAGGTTTTTTTTCGTTTTTTTTCTTTCTTATCCTTGGAGCCATGCAGACGACATCATTAAAAAAACGGCACCAACTTTGAAATTGCTACATGAAATGCGAGGCAACACCTGAGTTCTAAGACGAAATACTTTTGATGAATTCATCGTTTATTTGAAAACAAATTTTCCTCTATATTTAGGCCCAAGGCATCTGACACTAATTCCGTACCCACGATGCGCTACTGCAGGATATACTCATGTATGTTACAAAGTTTGGTATTCGAGTCTCTTGAATTCCTTATATTGAGAGAAGTAAAACGAGTGGTCACAACTGGGATCAAATATCAGAAACAAAAAAAAAGTTATACACAGCTCTATTATGATTTACCTCGAAAGTACAAAAATTTACAAAAAAAGAAAAAAAAATGTGTATTTTCTTATCCCTCTGATGAGATGAGTAAAATGAGCGGTCACAAGTAAGGTCATACATCTAAAACAGAGATGTTAATCATCAAAATTGATACAGCTCTTAGTTACAACCTGAAAGATTCCAATTTTCTAGTTCTTATTCAATACAAAGAATGAAAAAATAATGTGTACTTTACTGTAAATATATGATAATTCTGATGCATGAAAATCAATGAAATACTGAAATAATTGACACAACGAACTAAAATATGTATAGACTAATCACTAACTATTATCATATAAATGTATGTTAAATAAATATTTACAATTCCATATACAATATTTCCAACGTTCGATGACAGTTTGTCCTGGTACAACTTGTCCTGGACAGCTTATACTTCAGGAACACTTTGTCCTTGATCACATTGTACCGCTTCGAGTTGTCTATATCATTTGTAACAGGTATTCCCGTTGTCTCTGTTGGGTCAATCTGACCAACTCACCTATCCTGTCAGGGGTTCGCTTTCTATTTATAGTTTTCATAACGCGTGATGTGTTATTACTTGGCGCTCGACCAATGGAATTCCTGTAAAAACGATTCAACAAGTTCATATCTAACTCCTGCTTCAAAGTCTCGTTATGTAAAACAAATAACTATTGACGCAAGTAATAGATAATAAGCGTGCATCATAAGAGAATATTTGATAAACAACCTACCGACAAAGGTCTTGTCCTTTGTTCCGCTTATTGGAACTGAACGAAGTTACTGACACTGCAACTTAATTTATAACCCCAGCCGGGTCAATTATTAACACCAAACAGGGATGTTCCCTCTAACGACCCCCTTATGATCTACTACAGTTTTCCCCTAATCACCCTTTTATGTTTAGACTCAACCAACTAAACTTCCCACCAAACTACAGTTTCTAACAACGTATCCATGGTGAACTATCATAATCAACCGAACGCTTTATATATAGAAGAATAAACGAAACTATAATTAGCACTGCAATTGACCTAGAATAAAATCACTTACTAAGAAATCAATAAGCAATGTCAATTACAGTACCAACGCCTCATGTTACATGCGTCCAGCATGAGAAATCACGAGCATAAGGTAAAAACTCTTTTTTCATAATCATAGATTCTATGAAAGATGTTAGTCACCGACTTGGTGTTTTTATTTTTACTCTATGTACAAGGTATCCAATGGCCTCCTTAAACTCCGCTATCTTTATTTTCTTGTGCCCCTCTTTATATGATGTTTCTGAAACCACCTTTCTAGTGTACAGCAAGGGATCTCGCTGTGTCCCACTCTCCACCGTCTCAATTTTCCTCTTTTGTCCAACATTAGACAACACAGAATGCCCACTAGTTCCAAGTTTTTTCATCTTCTACTGCCTCTTGAACTCTATCCAATCTGTCCCCTTCTCCTACGCCCTCCCTGTTGTGTTGATCAGTCTGTGGAGCTTTCACTTCTACATTTTTGCGAACGCCAGGAATCATGGCTTTTGTTGGCTTCCTTTCACAATGCCCAAACTCCACATTTCTGAAATCTTCTGACGATTTTATTGTCAGTTGTCTCTCTTCATCATTGTCATTATCACTTGTCTCTTAGTCACTAGCCCTACCGGAGCCTCCATCGATTACATTACCAGGATCATGCTCCTCTCAGCCTTCCTTTTCTACTTCGCTTTCTCTCAGGCTAAAATCAATTTCTTGTTCTGATGGCTTATGTATCTTCAGGTGTCTTTGCATTTTTTTTAATTTGTCAGTATTGTAGAAACATTTTTAAGTATTTTCATATTGAAAACTGCAAAAATGTCTGCTAGTAGCACAAGCTGACAGATGGGTATAGCTTTCCTCCTTTATGGCAAAGGAAGTTGGGACAAAATCCACATTTCCGAGAGGCGTTCTGATTGCGTGCAGTTGTCTTTGTTCCCGCCATAATGAACTCCGTTAATAGAAACGATGAATACTGTAAATGTGGGCATTTTCGCGTTGGGGTAATTTTCGCTTATTTCGCGTTTGGGAATTTTACGCGAATACTTTTAATAACAAGCGGTATACATGAAATTTTACCAATATTACAACCACACGAAAGGTTCGGGTATGACACTTCGTAATGCGCGCTAAGGCATCTTGACCACCCCTTTTCTTACGAGGCACTACAATTCAATTAATTACCCTCAAACATACTTTAACTAAATTAAAGACCTCGAATAAATAAAATACCACCGAATATAAAAAAAAGCAAACAAAAACAACAAAAAATATATATCTAAAACTAAATGCTGACATCCCGCCATTGAAATAGAATCTTCTACTCATGTTTATTTAAATCAGTTTATTTAGGCTGCATATATCAATTAGTTAATAAATGTGTTTTTTGTTCTTCATACGCAAAAGTTTCATTTTATATTGATCTTGTTTGATATATTTGTTTACTTTTATTATATGAATACCGATTAGATTGTATTTTAAGAATAACCTTAGTCACTTTAAATATATTTTCTTATATCTGTTCTCTGCAGCGATCGGTTCATCGGTTCATTGGTTTTTAAAATTGTGACGTACAGTGTTTATGTGTCTGTCGAATGAGTTTTGTTTCTGCTGGATTAGATCTTTGTTCATATTGATTTTTGACTACGAAAATATATACAAATTCATCCGAATTCATCATCAGCCAACCAGGCTGTTTTTTTTCCTTCGGTACCCTCTTCCTTCTCTGGATACTTATGGTTGTTCATTTTCCAACTCAACTAATTCTTCCTCGAAAGGAAACCTTGTTTATTCTTCGTCTTCTCTAGCTGGCTCAACTATGTTTTCCAACATTTCTCCACTTTAAGACTAATTATGTTTTTATCTATCCTATCTATGTGAATGATCATCATGACAATATTGCAAAATTTTCCTTCTTTCCGACATTAGAACACCTGCTTGTACGTTACTAGTCTTATCATCTGGGCTTGAAAATTTCCTATTTCACAAGCCCCCTCCCCCTCAAGCTTTAGAAATTGAAACTGATACCACAATGACCTAACTTAGAAACCTTAACCAGTTATTTCGTCATAGTCTCGTCTCTTACAATCATTTACCCATGATTTCACAACACTTATGTCAGGACCATTTGACTGATGATCAGCCAACGATTAATCACCATTGTCTTGATGAATCCTTAGAACCAGAAACTTGGTTGTTGTCAGTTTTATCACCTTATTCTAAATCAGTTGTAAAACCACACTGATAACAAGGGACTCTACTTAGAGCGTAAGCATTACGATGCCGA
Organism: Modiolus philippinarum; assembly: GCA_002080025.1. Classification (NCBI taxonomy): domain Eukaryota; kingdom Metazoa; phylum Mollusca; class Bivalvia; order Mytilida; family Modiolidae; genus Modiolus; species Modiolus philippinarum. Next base: position 98,904 of record MJUU01008228.1, read on the forward strand.
GCACCTGGCCTTAGCCAGAAACTGATTGGAAATCATTTGTAAATTCGCTTAAAACTTCTAGCCATAGGACTAGCTGACCCTCGTTTGTTTTAGATTCCATCAACCACTTCAAAGAATTGTTGTCAGTCTTACGAAGTTCATTACAGCCAGTCATTATTTACGGATCACGCAATATTTTCGCTCAGACTTGGACAGAGTGAGGCTTGCGTAAGAAACAACATGTTCATTACAATCGAATTGCAACAAAACAGCCTCTATAGAATGGTTACTTGCATCTAAAATAAATTGATTTTTAAAAACAGAATGTGTCAGAATGGGAACCTGTGACAACACTGTCTTTAATTTGTCAAATGATTCTTGACAGTATTTTGTCCAAGTAAACAGATTTTCTTTTTCTGTTAGTCGGTTTAAACTCTTTGCAATTGAGGCAAAGTTCTTGACGTCACGCTTATAGTAACTACACAAACAAATGAACGATCGTAATTCAACGGTATTTGTTGATTTAATTAAACTTATTTTATCTGTGGCAACTCCCTTGTTTGACACTACGTGACCAAGGAATTTTCATATGTTTTACACACAAGGTTGACATCTTAGCCTTTAACTTTAATCCTGCTGATTTCAGTCTTTCAAAATACTTTCCCTAGGTTTTCGAGCATTTCGTCCGGAGTCTTACAAAAGATAATACTGTCATCAAGGTAAACCAATCACAATTCCAACTGAAGCCCCGCAAGCTCCGTTTCAATCAATTGTTCAAACGTCTGAGCTGCGCAGCACAAACCAAAGGACAAAACTCGAAAAAGAAAAAGGCCTTTTCTAGTGGCAAACGCTCAGGTTTATCCACTACCGTACAGAAGCAGTCTGAGGTACTGTACCAATCATTTCCAGTTGAATGGTCTAAATACATGTCGATATGAAGCAGGGGATAAGCGTTCTTTACAATTACAGTATTAAGCCGCCTATAGATTATACAAAACGGTACGTATTGTCTTTTTTCTTGACCATGACTATTCCCGCATTTCATGGGCTATTTGAGGGATTATGTTATTTTGTAACATTTTGTCAATGTTCTCATTTATCAGATCTGTTAAGTGAAAGGTGGTACGTCAAGGAGG
>MJUU01008228.1:100585-184777 GCA_002080025.1 Modiolus philippinarum
AGTATGGTAAGGTAAACTCGATTCACCTGTTATGTGAGTATGGTAAGGTAAACTCGATTCACCTGTTATGTGAGTATGGTAAGGTAAACTCGATTCACATGTTATGTTGTGTAGGCTATAACTATTTCTCAGGAGTAACAAAAGGGTATTAAAGTAATATTTTGAAAGAGGATCTACTTTAACCTAGCAAAATTTCAAAATTTGACGAATATTTCTTTAATGTTGACTTCATTCCGCATTTGTATGTACATTATTTCGTTTGATTGAAACCACCTGTTAAATCTAAAACTTTATTTTACAGAGGATCTCTTAATCATTTATTTCATACAAAAATGTTCGATGCACATCTGAATAAAGAAAATGTCGTTGGAAAAATTTTTATTTCAGTGTCAGGAAATAATATTGAGCATTTAATGTTGAATCTGTTGACATGCCCAACTGTCCAAAACTGAAAAAAAAACCCGACCTGTAGGTCAATATGGAAAAATTCCAATTCGGCTCAATTGGCCCTAATTCTGAAAAAAAAACGATAAGAAAAATAACCGACCTGTAGGTCAATATGGAAAAATTCCAATTCGGCTCAATTGGCTCAATCTTCAATTGGCCCTAATTCTGAAAAGGGTAGGCAACAAACCAAATCTTTAATTATAACCTTTACTCTGTGCAAAATGAGCATTATGCTTTTATTTTGATCCATCTTCTATAGAACAGGTTGTCTAACAATTTTTGTTTTTATCTGTTACCGTTTTTGCCATGTCTTTGGACTTCGATTTTTGTAGTCAGCGCTTCCCTTGTTCCTTCGGTATTCTACTGTCGTTGTTCCATTGGTCCTCAGACGACAATGCCGACGACTGTGCCATACCAAACTACGACCGCACTTTTTTCGGTCGTGTAAAGATCGGTAAATTTAGTAGTTTCGGCCTTCAAATCGACGAAGAAGCAAACTGAACATGATTTAAAAAAATAATTTTTGGAAGTCTAAATGGCATCCGATTATAAAATGTGCACTATAAAAGCATCCTATTTTAAGAATACATTAATTTTGTATAAGTCTTGTTAATCAATTTTATAAAATCTCGTGAGGATTTAACAAGTATGTAAAATATGTCTATGCATTTTCGTAAAATAAAATTACATTTTTTTTTGTTTTCCATTTTTCATCGTAATAAAAATTTCATTTCATAGTTTTAAATTTCGCACAGATTTTAACACAAATTAGACCTTCAATAAAAAATCGCCAATAAATCTTTCACGCATACTTATCAAAGTGACCGACACTTTTTGAAGACTTTCATCATGTGAACGGATAAATAAGTCGTAGAAACGACTTCAAAACTCATGGAAACGACTGAACAGGACATGCGAATGGCTTTATAACTCGTGGGAACTCCTTGCATGCATATTGTCACATAAGTATATTATATAAATTCGTATTTTAAACGTAAAACATATCATATGAATAAATAAACTAAGCAGAACGTGTATTTCGTAGTTACTGTGAGCACTTCGATACACAATAAAACAGGTAGTTCTCTATATACAGTTCGACAAAACTCAATTCGTGATACCGCCAAACGAGTGCCTGTACTGATTAGTCAAACAGACTGATAAACTAGCTAAATATAGAAAGGGTAATCCGATACACCCGAAATAGAAGTTACGTGAAGTAGTTACGACTGTTTCGTATATCAACATCCGGTACAAAATTTCTAATATTTAATTTTTACATTAATATGCATGGTGATATGTTCACATTTTATTTTATTATATCTATAAAACCCTTTTAGGTTATATTTTCTCCATATTTATTATATTTTGTCTGTTTATTTTATATTTTATATATTTAATAATTAACTGCTCCCATAATGTACATTTGGTTCGTTCGTACAGTTGGTCAGTTATCCGGTTATCTCTATTAAATCTAAACCTCTCTGAACAGCTTACTCTCATGAGCCAATTACTAAGGAGATTCTTTAAAACGTCTAGCAATTCCCGTCACTATTTCGCGATTGACAACATTAGTTCTCCCGAAGTTCCTGTCGTTCAAACAAATCTTCATATTCTTTTATAAAAGCTGCAATCTTGCTTTTGTCTTTTTGAGTTAGTTTTTCTGACGATTTGTCCAACATATCTTGTTAATTTGGCCTTAACATTTTGTCTCCCGGTAAAGACTATTTTTAGGCTTGACGTAGCTGTCAGAGACCAGACTTACTTTGCAAAGTGTTGTCCAATTGTCGTACCGTGGTACACTGTTTGGGCTTCTCGCTCAAAATATATAAGTCGCAGGAGGACCGTTTCACTGCCTTTAACATACATCCTGGTCGTTAAAAGATTTAACTTCCCAATATCACCATCACTTTCTTCCAGAGCGTCTCTTTTTGGGGGCTTTCGTCCCTCAGGCACGCATACATACCCATACACCAAAATTTTCGACCTCGCGGGTATTGTGACAGATTCCGAAGCAACCACCCTATCACAGCCATGTGAACCTTAAAAAATTAATTTAAACTGGCAACCATCAATAGTCAATACCGAATTCGTCACGTTAATCAAACAATGGTTTCCTTTTACGATGTCTAAACCTATAATCCCATCAGCCGGTAGATCAGTTACCACAGCCTCTGACAACACCTTTTAATTGTCAAACGGCAGTCTGAAATAACCATTTCCTTTAAGGTCAAGCTCAACTCTTTACCGCAAACTGACTTTATACTGGTCTGTACTGTTTGTTATACAGGCTTCTATTCACTATTTATGTTGTTATACTGTTTGGACGAAATAATAGTCAGCGTAGCACCCGGATCCACTAGTAATTTAGATTTTACATTGTTGACTTCATAGTCACATACATTCCAGCGTCATCGGATGCAGAAACCACCGAACACTGTACCTTTTGTTGAGTTTTGTTTATCTCTGAATGTAAGGTCAGCACCGAACCTTCACCTTTCGTTAAACCAGTAGAATAATTTTGGTTAGTGTGTACGATAGCGTTTTTTCTGGGATACTTCGGACAATTTCTTGCGTATAGGCCCTGTTCCTCTCAAATATAACACCCAATTGAAGCGTTTATCTTACTTTTTGTACTTTTTGGAACGCTATAATTATTTTTGTAAAATGACTGGCCTCGCCTATCTGGTATTTTATCTTTTTAATTTCAGTGGCCAAATCATTTACATGTTTCTCCTTAGTGTGCATCCATTTTGTTACATCAATGGGTTTACCCATGTCATCTTTTGTTGAGCTTGCTTGTTCGTCGTCAGCTTTTGTCTGTCTTAAATATCCCTTGGCCTGTCTGACCTTGCTTTCAGCCTTGTTGCAAGCTTCCAGATCTACCGCTAACTTAATTGTGTTATTCAATACCTTTGGACGCGCTTGCTTATTTCAGAATCTACCTAGGCATCTATAAACTGCTATTTGGTAAGGATCTCTTTTACATAAAGAGGTGCTGTTGGATATGCTAAGATGGACAGCCTCCTGATAGACTGTCCAAACTCAGGTAATGATTCACCAGCCTCTGATGTTTTCTTTAAACTGTACCCAGTTCGGTTGACTGCTCGCTGCAAACTTTTCTTCTAGAGCAGTGACTTAATCGATGGACACATGCATCTTTTCTTTAGGTAAATCTCATTTGACAGACTACGCCGGTACAATTAATGAAATGGTCAAATATAGACCTTTATGATCTTCCGACCAATTATTGACTAGCGAACATATCTCAAAGTGGGACAAATAGTCAATCCAGGGTGTATTTCCGTCATACTTTGAGGGTTTTATCTTGACTCAGCTTGAGTCCCTGCTTACCATGCTGCCAGTACTTTTATTCTGTGTCGCCTTTCTGATTGGAGCTCTGTCAGTCGAACTTTCATACCTATTATCTTTTGGGAGACAGGGCATTTGAAAGGAGCTCTGTCGGTCAAACTATCATACCTATTATCTTTTGAGATTTCATCCGTGAAAAATGTATAAAACTTGATTAATGTCCCTACTTCACGACAATGACAAATTAGATCAGGCTGTATAAACAGCGGATCACGGAGAGAAACTCACCTTCTGTCCGATGACATAGCAAAATGCTTCGTACTAACTGTTTGACTTGTGCACACCGTCTTGTTTTCGGCGTTGAAGCTGTCACTCTTTAAATAAATTTTTTTGCATATGCTCTGTTTTGTAATACTTTCTATTTCGTCGCATATACTAGACATCTTAAAAAAGAGCATTTAAAAATATAGCTCAAAATTGCAATTTATGAAAAGAACAACTCGAATCCCACCGCTGCGAACAAATGTAGGACGATCAAATTACAATGTTGGTCCGTCAACAAAATAAAATATACACACAGACTTCTTGATACAACGAACTAAAATATGTACAATTCAACATACTGAGATTATCAGTCATACATATACTATAACTAATCCGAGATTCTGATTATCGCAAAATATTCAACGAATGATCGGACAACGCAGTAATTCACGAATGCGCGCAGTGCTTTTCGATCATGAGTTGAATATTTTCGATAATCATAATCTAGGATTAGTTATTGTTATTGTTTTATTTATATTTATATATATTTATTATTATATATTATTGTTTTCATTATATATACCAGGTATCGTATATTTAATTGTTTCATTTCAGATTTTTTCATGAACTACGTTTTCAATGTTAATCCGCAGAGACGTTTACTAAACAACAAACTTGACGACGTCTATTGTGACGTCACTTCCTAGAGTGTAATTAGGGAAAATGATTTCACAGTTAACTATCACTTTTATTTTACTGAGAAATTTCAATCTTACACCTTCCTCTATTTAATAACACCATATATTAATGCACAGATAAACAGAAAATCGCAACATGCGTCGGAAATACACAAACTTTAAACAGAATTTTGCCAGATTATAGATACGATCGGCGTCGTCCACGGGCAAAACTTAAAATGTAGCAGAAATTGTTTCAGGATTAGTCTATAGACGCTGGTAACCCTTTAAATAAATTACATGTAATAACACAAAATTGTTTGATTATTTCTTAATTTTGTTTTGAGATTTTCCCTGTGTTGTCACTGTCGTAGTCGGGTGTAGACAGTCAGTTTCGATTGTCGTGAAATGTCTACCGTCTATACCGTCTGAAGACATCGACGAACTTAGAAGACTAATATTTTACTCACAATAAGCATGTCAATATGCTTATACAGACCCTAAAAAATAAATAATATACGTATGAAGTCAAAGACCAACCGAATAAGAGTTTTATGATGCAGCTATTTTCCTATAAATATTTTTATTATACCTCAGTATATGAACATTACTAGGTTTTGTTCCGAAAATTTAATTATGAGTGCTACTTCAGTGCCAATTAAGTTACAAATAGAAAAAAGAAGGGAAACGGGGAATGTGTCAAAGAGACGAAGACCCAAAAGTCTAGCTGCATGTATGATAACTGTAGGATATCCCCCGGTTTTCCCCTGTTGCAGTCTGACATGTCCAGATATATTACTAAAAAATATAAGAGGGTGATAGAGCGTTCATATTTTTCATAAATTTTCATTTCAAATGTTATCGTTATTAATGTCCATATGTTGTGTCAATTTATGTGATCTTTTAACATGGATGCTTTCATATGTGGTTCATTTTGTCTTCAGTGTCAATTTGTTTTCATGGTTTGTGTCACTTCATGTCGGTGCTTAGACGTTTTTATTTGTGTTTGTTTTTCAGTGTGTTTTCCTATGTTATATTACTTCATGTTGATCTTTTACCATTTATTGTTGTCTTCAATATCAATTTATTTACATAGTTTGTGTTAATTCATGGTCATGGATGACGTTATTTTTATGATTTAGTGTTAACATTCGTGTTAATGTTCATATGTTTACATGTTTAATATCATTTTATAGTCAAAGTTAACGTTATGTTTATTATTTAGGTGTTAACATTTGTGCCAATGTTCATATGTTTGTATGTTCTGGATCGTTTAATATTGATGTTTCAACATTTCTGGTTTTGTTTGGTGTTCATATTTATAAGTTGTGAGTGATATGTTGTATCCTTCAATGTTAATGTCTTAACATTTATGCTTGTATTTGTCGGTCATATTGTCGTCAGTATAGATTTATTTTCATATTTTTTCAGACTTAAAAGTCTGTTTCGTTTTCCACTCCTTGTTAACATTTGTGTCAATGATCATATGTTTAGAAATTTGTGTAGCTTGATATTGATGTTATAACATATATGCTTATATTTGGTGTTCACATTCATAGATTTTCTTATGATGTATCACTTATGGTTAATGCTTGTATTTGTTGTTCAGTCAGTGTTGTCAGTGTCGATTTGTTCACATCGTTTTTGTCAGTTCATAGTCATAGCTGAAGATATGTTTAAGTTCACATTAGTTTTCATAATGTCTTCAGTATCGATTTGTTTTCACTTTATGTTTATTTCCACTTGTTATCATTCATATCAAGGATCTTTTTTGTGTTGTGTTAATAGTTATGGATAACGTTATGTACATATCAATGCCGGTTAGATCTTTTGTTATATGTGTGGTTATAGTGAACGTTTTATTATGTATTATATTATGTAACGGGTGCCACGCGTGGAGAAGATCATGCTTACCCTTCCGGAGCACATGATGATACCTCAGTTTTTATAGGGGTTCACACTGCTAGTGCTTTAGTTTTGTGGCGTTCTTGTTCATTTTTGTTTATTTGTTTTGTCTTTGTCATACTGTCTCAATTCGTGTTGCTGTGAATTGCCATGATTTTGGATTTGTGATTTTAGAATTTCCCCTTTCCTCGTTCTTGTTTCGGTATTCGTTTGCCGATGTATTCAACGAATTATGATATCCATCAATATGGTTAGGGTTATAATAAGACTAGGGTTAGGCTATGCCAGGGATGACTTGGACTTTATGGTTAGAGAAACGTTTGGCCTAAGGGTTTTGGTTAATGTTAGCTTTATTTGGTAATATGTGAAGATGTATAATTACGGTTACTTATGTTAGGGTAAAACTACTTTAAACAGTTGGGGATAACACCATTATTAACGTTAGTGTTTGTTTGAAAGCTTAAGGTTACCATTATAAGTTCTGGTGTTATTGTTGGACGTCACCATCGGGGTTAGGGCTATGTTACAGAAAGTCTAAAGTTAGTATCATAATAGATCATTTGAAATCGAATTGGCATATGATTAGTATTTATCATTAAGGTTAGTGTTACTATTAGGGTGGGGGTTTACAAATGTTTTCATTGTGCTGAATAGTGTAACTAAAGGTTACATACATCAGTTCAATAAATACATCAGTTGGGTGGGGGTTAGGTTTATTTTACCATCATTACAGTAAAAGGTTCATTGAAGTTGTAGATTAGGGTTAGGGTTAAATTTAGTGAAAGTTAGGGTAAAGTAGTTCGTGTTAGAAAAATTAAATATAAAGTTGTTGTGATATTTAATAATTAGCCAAAATAGAAATAACATTAAATAAATAAATAAATAAATAAATAAAACAAACAAAAAGTAAATAATAAAAATTAAGAATATAAATAAATTAATAATAGATAATGAAAATAATAATAATTGATAAAAAAATAATAATAAATGAAAAAATATAATAAATGAATGTAATAATAGCGAAAAGTAATAAAAAATATAAACAAATATTATAAATATTGGTAATAATAATAATAATCATAATAATAATGATAATAGTAAAAAAATAATAAAATTAAATAAATAATAAACAATAAATTAAAAATGAAATAAAAAAAGTGAATAAAATAATTATAACAGTAATAATAATAATAATTTATAAAATAAATAAAAAATAAATAATTCATTAAGAATATCTATAAATTAACTAATAGATAATAAAAATAATAATCAAATAATAAAATAATAATAAAAGAAATAAAATCATAAAATAAATAAATATAACAATAATGAAAAAATAATCAACGATTATCAACAAAAATAAAGAATAAAAATAATAGTAATAAATAAAAGAATAGTAATAATGAAATAATAACATTAAAAAAAGTTAAATAAGATAATATAAAAATAATAAAAAAAATAATTAATAATAAATAATTCATTTAGAATATAAATAAATTAGATAATATAAAATAATAAAAAGTAAGTAAATAAATATATGAATAATAATATTATAATAAATAGATAAATAATAATAAAAATAAAAGTTGTCATAGCAACTTAGGTTAGTTGTTGGATGAAAGGGAGATAACTCAAATAATTTTTAAAATGTGAGAATAGAACTAAATACTATTGAGGCATATAAAAACTGCAAAAATGGTTGGGTTAGTCGTGAACAAAAACAATATTCCTGATCTAACGAAGGAAAAGTTAGTGTTAGTGCGAGGATAAGTGTAATGTTTAAGTTTAGGGTTAGGTCACTGGATAAGAAAGACAATAGTTAAAACTGGAATAGGGTTAGGATAAAGACGAGACTAATTGAAACATCATGGAAAGAATTAGGGCGAGACCAATGATACCACCTTGGACAGGTGAGAACAAACCCGGCCGAGACCAGTAGACAAAATCAGTGATAATACCTTAAACAGGATGAGACCAATGATACACTAAAGTATATCAGCACCTCGTCAATCGACGATTGCAGCACCCTCTATAAGGGGTCAAAAGTCAATTTCGCAGTTCATTTGCATATTTTAAGGAAAATATCGTCAAAATGAAAATATTTTACAAAGAATGCACTATGGGGCCCTCGACAATTTTGGTCTGAGGTAACCAGTTCTACTACTTATATTGTTATCAAAAATTGTCATCACATATGAGTGTAAACAAACATCATTGAGAAAAGTCAAGATGTCCATGAATATTGAGTAATACGGTAATTGTTTAGTAGCAGGACGTTGCGCACCCGGCTTAACCTCGGGTGTATCAGTGATAGTTCTGATCAGCTATAAATAGATCTTGCTTAATTATGCAATTTGCTGATGTATTAATTGGATAATGTGATGTTGTTGTAAAATTATCAAACTATTAATGAAGTTCGTACAATGATTTAATATTGATTGCTAATTGAAAAAGATAACAAATGTAGCCGAACACGTGTTTATGTTTACAAATATTGTATACACGTGGGTGGGTGTCTCACTGGAGAAATACGATTGGTGTTTATTTAAAATAAACGGGGTTGCTTTATATATTGAATTTAAAAGCCATTGGTTTATATCTGTCGCAATTTATATGTTAATAGCACGATTTTCATACATATGTTCTAGAGGGAATAGTTGACGTTTTTAAGAGCGCACTAAGTAAAATTATTCGAAGCTCGGTTTTCGTGCAGCAAGGTTCGATTCTGGCGATAGAAACTATGTGGGAACCATTACTTGAGTTAATGAAGATGAGTTATTAAGAGAAAGGCCGGGGCCTTCTACTGCAAGTGAATCTCAACAACCGTCACGTCCTCTGATTACTGTGAATACTTCACATCAGTCACGCTAAGATTTAGTTGACACACTCCATTTGCTCAGAAGTTATCTGGATCACAAGTTGGTTGATCTCAAGACCGATATTTTGTCAGAGCAGAAATCCATAAGTAAGAAATTTAGAGACGACGCCAATATCAAGTTCAAATCGGAAGGTAACAAGATTCAGTTTTGTTTCAACGAAAACATACAAGAAGGACTGCAGAGCATCCAAAAACAAGTCTGTTGGTGAGCTTATTAGTAAGCTTAAGGAACGTAATAAGCTCATAATGATCGCCGATAGCTCTGCTGGTGGTTGGGCTACGGTCCGAGAGTACGAGAACAACGACATAACTGACAACGAAGAAGATAACAAAAAGTTCCACCAGGCAGAATCTAAAGCTCTTCGCATCATCAAAGAGAAGAAAGCTCGTCCTCAGCCTTATTCTACAACAGCAAGGCAGCCTTCCGCTTCTGCTCCGCCTGCTTATACCGCTACTGCTGCCCCTTCTTACCAGGACTTTTTGCGTTATCCGCCGCCCTTTCGTAACAGCACCGCACGGCTTGAGTCGTGCCCCTGGGACATCTGCCACCTATGTAAACAGCTGGGACACTGAGGAAAAAAATTGCCCTCTCAACTTTAAGAACCCAGGAGCAAGCAGTCAACAAGACACAACTAGCAAGCAGTAATACAGAATTGAATGGTTTTTCAGCAGTTTTTGAAAATAGTAGATGGCTGAGCATGGATGTTTCATCTTATTCGGACACTTGTGTCTGTACAAGCTACAGGCATGGTAATGTGAACCCCTATAGGAACTGCCGTGCCTGTAGTTTGTACAGCGATTTTGTCAACAGAGCGAAATTACTGTCTCAAAAACTTATAACCAAGGGTACTATTGCAATTGTCACTACAGACTTTTTACGGTCGTCACCACGATTTGACAGACCATTACAATGGTTCTGTTTAACTAATGAGAACAGATATCTTTGGGTAAATCCAGAGTTTTGTTACCGGACTAACTTACATCGACTGTGACAAAACCGGACTTTTCACTGGTAGTGTGACGGGTGCCACGCGTGGAGCAGATAATGCTTACCCTTCCGGAGCACTTGATGATACCACAGTTTTTATAGGTGTTCACACTGCTAGTGCTTTAGTTTTGTGCCGTTCTTGTTCATTTTTGTTTATTTGTTTTGTCTTTGTCATACTGTCTCAATTTGTGTTGCTGTGAATTGCAGTGATTTTGGATTTATTATTTTAGAATTTCCCCTTTCCTCGCTCTTGCTTCGGTATTCGTTTGCCGATGTATTCCCCTACTGTGCGTCTGCTGTTTGATCATATGCCTGCCTTCTGTTAAGCACCAAGGGATAAAATACACAAAGACAAAACAGGTATGTGTTTAATGCTTTTTGTAGATGGTGTTTATCAAACAACATATCAAAGTTTTTACCAGCTTTAGATACTACTGTTTATGCTTACTTGATTCATTTGTCAAATTTGGGAAAGTCTAGCAGTACTATTCATGATGCTTGTTATGCCATTAAATGGGCTCATAAGTTTGCAGGTTCTATGAATCCGTGTGATTCAGACTTAGTAGTGGCTGTTAAAGAGGGATCACTGAGATTTGTTGGACACAATACTGTTAAAAAAAGAGCCAGTTACTCCTGAAATTCTATGTAATTTAATTGCCCTGTATGCTAAACCTAATTCCTATCCGAAAGATATAAGACTTGTTTGCATGTGTTTATTATGTTATGGTGGGTTTTCAAGATACTCAGAATTGTCTAATTTGAAGCGTCATCAAGTATTTACTTTTGATAGCTTTATTAAATTATTTTTAGAGGGTAGTAAAACAGATATATATAGAGAAGGTAAAGATGTGATTATATCTAGAACTAACAATTCAACATAACCCGTCAACATGTTGTTACGACACTTATCTTTAGTAAACATTTCTTTCGATAGTACAGATTTTGTTTTCCGACCTTTATGTTTTTGTAAGACTAGTTAAGCTTTCTTACACTACAGCTAGAGAGATTCTCCTTAACGCTTTGGAGCAAATCGGACTAGATAAAAAATTATTTGATCTTCAAAGTTTAAGGTCAGGTGGTGCCACGGCCGCAGCCATGGCACACGTAGAAGATAGATTATTCAAAAAGCATGGACGTTGGAAAACCGATTGTGCTAAAGATGGTTACATCAAAGAAAACATTTCAGAACGTTTGACTGTCACAAAAAATCTAGGGATTTAGTTACATTTGCGGCTCTCTTTGCTGCACGTCTACAGCAAGCGTTAATTACCTGTAAACAGGTGTTTGTGTTTTATTTAATAAATAATTTATGTTCGGTTGTCTGACGAATAAGAACATAAATGCATTTATTAAAGGTAGCAGAACACGTGTTTATGTTTACAAATATTGTATAAACGTGGGTGTGTGTTTCATTGGAGAAATACGATTGGTGTTTTTTTTTCTTTTAAATAAACGGGTTTGCTTTATATATTGAATTTAAATGTCATTGGTTTATATCTGTCGCAATGCGTTTAAACGCATTTATATGTTATTAGCACGATTTTCATACATATGTTTTAGCGGGAATAGTTTACGTTTTTAAGAGCGCACTAAATTAAAGTATTCGAAGCTAGGTTTTCGTGCAGCAAGGTTCGATTAAGTTTCCCACTAACCCGCCCACATGTAGATAATTTCTACACATGTTTAAATTGGTTTTTAACATGATTGCTTTTATTTTTTAGATTGGTATCATCCATGCCATGTTACTCTGCCTGATGGACTTTTTCGTAACTTTTTTCTATAATAAATTGCATCACTATATAAACAGGTGTTTGTGTTTTATTTGATAAATAATTTATGTTCGGTTGAGTCTGACGAATTATAACATAATTTCATTTATATTATATACAGTTATTGTGTTTTTATCGGTTTAAAAACAACGGCAGTAGAATACCGAAGGAACAAAGGAGTGGAATTTATAAAAATCGAAGTCCAAAGACATGGTCAAAACGAGGACACAGAAAACAATGTCGTTAAACACAGAAAACAATGACATAAGACAGATACCAAGCACAGAAATAGAAAAGACAACATTCAAAAACAAGGCACTCACAGTGTGAACTCCAGTGAAACTGAGAGTGACATCAGGCGCTCCGGAAGGGTAAGCATGTCCTTCTCTATTAACAGCATAATAATGAAATCTGCGAGTCCATAATTTTGCATTCTGTTGACAGGAAATGACGACCATCAAGAGTACATGCCCTTTCATCTAATCACAAGCTAAGAAGGGCTACGCTTTGTTATTTGTCACCACGAACTTCATCTGCTCTTAGAACCCCGATTCCCTCGGAATCCCAGTCTTGGAAGGCACTAAACAAATTTTCATCATCCATTGTTCCAATACTGCATGCATCAGTAGTCCATAAGTGAAATTATACAACGTCTATCAATATGGACGAAAAGAGTAATTAGAATGTCTCTTACCGGTTGGTGGAAAGATAGCAAACTTCACATCACTAAGAAGCCACAAATCGAAGTTCATGACGGGGACTCTCACAACTTTGTTCTTCGTCTTGCGCTCTATACCAGTTTCGTACTCATTTACAAAAATCGGCCTCTCTGAATAACCCATTGATCGAATTGCCGCTTCGACATCGATACTTATTGTTTTAAGAGCAAATCCAGCCTATTTTTTTTTGTCAATAAGGTTTTCAACGAGAGCTATACTTCAATCAGATTCGTTTTGTTCACTTGTATTTTGCCGTATACAACCAAATTTCTTTGGAGGATGGCCGCTTGTGATATACTCGTACTGCATACTTTAGCTCTACTGTAAGTGAAAAGGTGGTCAGGATCGAAAAAGTGTAGCATAAATTTCACATCATCTTTCATATATTTCAGTTGATAATATAAAAAAAATTGAAAAAAATTGACAATTGACTTTACAATCATCTGAAAACGGTGACGCGTTGTTCCACTTCTCAAGTTCTGTAAGATATGTTTGCAACGTTCAGGTAAACTTTTTGCATTTGGACTGTATGAAAGATTTTGATATTTTCTTGGGCTTTGATAAAGTACCACGTTGAACTATTATTTGGTGTCCATGAGATTCACAGCATTGACTACTTCAACCTTCCCATTGACGTAATAATTTGTATTCCTTTTGTATCACGGGTTTCAAGAAGTATAAAATTTCCTCTTTCTTTCCTTTATTCTTTCTTTCAGACTAAGCCACATCGTAATTATAATATACTTATCTAGGTGGTAAGCTCTGTTAATGTTGCAAGCAATATCTTCTTCGTTCTGTGTTTTTAATAGGTCTGATATTGTAATTTTACAATTAATTAAATGTAAATAAATCGTCTTCGTAAGCTTTTTGCATTCGAACCGGTTGCTAAATGCATTTTACATCGATGCAATGCTTTGTCACTTCCGTCAAAATCCCCTGAGCTTGTTCTGTGGTGAAACTATAAACAGCAAATCCATATGCAAATGCACATAAATAGGATTTCTGTTTTGTAAATTCTATCTAGATCAGACATTATTGTCAAACAATGTCCTTTGTAGAAATCTGTTACATATCTCTCGCTCTTGTAATGATATGTTCTATTTCCTGGGGTGATAGATTAACAAAACTGCCTGTCTGTCTCAACAGTGATCAATAAAAAGATTGTCGGCGATACCAATGTCATCGGACAAGACAGTGTGGACAAGCAATACGAAATACCGATTCAACTTTGCAAAGGAGTGTAAATTTGGTATCCATAAAGTCACTCATATTTTACTTTAAATTTGTCAATCCTGGATTAAGTTTTGATGGCCGCATGATTGCCTACAGTTTTAAACACACATCAAGGGAAAATCAAACTTCAATAACTGTTGTAAGTCTAGCTGTCCAACAGACAATTTGGGCTTTTTCAACCTTCAGTGCCAATATTTCCATCAGTAATTGCGAAATGTATCGTTTAGGGTGGCGAGTAGTAAGGCCCTGTTTATATCAAACCATCTATGGCAGGACATTTTACTTAAACTGCAAGTTTTGGTGTCGAATCTAAACGTAAACTATCATTTGAATTAGCATTACAAAAACGAAGCAACTCTTCTGATAAAGATTGAGATCAGGAAAAAATGTAGGCATAACAACCAAAAGTTGCAATTCCCTTAATTTCGATTTTATTATTCCATGATTTCGGCTTGCTACAAAATACTTAGTCAAAGTGTTGCTGTTGAGCCTTCAATGTGTCAGGTCCTAAGTTGGTGCAAATGGCACTTCCCATAACTCTAGTTTCTGATCTTAATGTACCTCTTATTGTTGAACGTTGTATAATGTATCGACAATACACTGTTTTTGGACGGTTTGAACTCGAAATCGTCTTCTCATACATTCCAATCAAACATTTTTTGAATAACTCTTTATTCCTTAATCTCTCTTCCTATCAACAGGAAATTCTATTTAATATTATGTTATCTCTTCCTATCAACAGGAAATTCTATTTACTATTATGTTATCCTATCTGCTGTACATTACAGGTTGTTTCTTTCAAGTCTGATATAGTCGATCGAATCTTAAAAGGTTTCAATTTTGCTCAGTACAAAGGCTATTTTCGGCGCTTTCCATTTAGGTCCTGTTTATTTTTTGTAAGTTTTTGAAAAGAAAATTCTCGCTTACTTTTCGAAACCACTGAGATCCTTTAATCTACCACCAAGAATCGTCACTATTGTATAAAGCTTCTGAAAAAAATCTTTCATTTTGAATCGTGTCTATTTCAGAATTTTATTTAATCGGCGGTGTCAAGCATATTAATTATCTGTGTGATGTTTTGTTTTTCGTCCGAATACCTCTTCTTTCGTTGCTCCAATGTTGGTTTGTTTTCGAAAGCAAGAGATCTATATCTCCGAATCTTTCTCCGGATCTAGCTTTTTTAAAACCAGTTGTCTGGAATTCTTGATTGATAACATATTTGTAGAAGTTGTAGGACAAGTTTTCCAGCAGACAATAGGGATAACTATGGGGACTACTTGTTTGCCACTTTTAGCAGATTTGTTTCTTTATTCGTATAAAGCCAGGTTCATACAAAATCTAGTTCAAAAGACAATAAGCTAGCCAATTCCTTTAATTTCAGTTTCCGTTATATAGATGATGTTCTTTCATTGCACAATCCCCAATTTAACCAATTTAAGGATAACCTTCATATTATGTACCCAAATGAGCTCGAAATTAAAGAGGCCACTAATACACCACCATCAGCATCATACCTGGACCTATACCTCTACATAGACAACTTTGGACGTCTGGGAACAAGGCTTTGCGACAAGCGTGATGATTTCGACTTTCGAATAGCGAACTTCCCGTTTTTGAGCAGTATGCATATGGCGTGTACATTTCACAACTCATTCGCTATTGCCATGCCTGTAGTTATTACAGCGATTTTGTCAACAGAGCGAAATTACTGTCTCAAAAACTTATACATTAAGGGTATGTTCAATCATTGTTGCAGTTGTCACTACAGAAGTTTTACGGTCGTCACCACGATTTGACAGACCGTTACAATGTTTCTATTTCACAAATGAAATTAGATATCTATGGGTGGATCCGGAGTTTATTACCGGACTGACTTACACCGACTGTGACAAAATCGGACTTTTCACACTGGCAGTGTGACGGTTGCCACGCTTGGAGAAGATCATGCTTACCCTTCCGAAACACCTGGTGATACTCCCGGTTTTTAGTGGGAGTTCACACTGTCAGTGATTTAGTTTTTAGTTTTGTCTTGTATACTACACTGTCATCTTTTTGTTTTGTCTTCGTTGATAATGTTTGTGATACCGACCTGTCCTTTTAATCGTCCGAATACTAAATATATACATAGAAGCTATTCAGACTTTCACCTTGGTAGTGTTTGAGGGTTAGATAAGTAACACGTACCATGTATTTTAATTGGTTTGTCTAAGGGTTATAAAATGACATTAACCAATCAGTCAGAAAGCAGATATTCAACATCATAATTTATACTGGCTGTGTGACGGATGTCATGCGTGGAGCAGATCAAGCTGACCCTTCCGGAGCACCTGATGTTACCTCAGTTTTTGTATTTTATACTATTTTATAATGCATTTTTTCTGACATTCGACTTGATGAGCGCCCTGTGTTTGTCTGTATGTTGTATCTGTCCAATAACTTAGGACACTGTGCTTTTGTCGGGCAAAGGATGAAATTGATTGTAAGAGATCTCGCATCCATGAGCTATATAAGACACGGATCTGGCATTGTTCGGCATCTTGCAGTGAATTACGCTCAAACTGATGCTAGAAGCCGATGGCATCGTGCTGACTTGAGGGTGAAAAACAACAGTGAAAGCGTTGTTCCATTGTTTGATTTTGCCGTGTTTTTTAGAGACTTTGTCTCATGTGCATTTACTCCATATCTTTTCGTTATTAATTTAGGGCTGAATTTTGTCTTATCTACAGTATGAAGTCCGTAAAAAGATTCCCCATGCGAGAGCTGTATGCTTCCTATATATAAGTAAGTGAGAACCAAGTCAAAAACGAATAACCAAAGGACAATAGCAACATTGGAAACAACAAAGAAACAGGGACACAACATGAGTACGGAACAGAAATAAAATGAAGACACACACACACACAAAGATGAACAGCACGGATCCATTAAAAAACCATGGGTGAGATCAGGTGCACCGGTAGAGTAAGCATCTCCTGCTTCTGATAAGACACCTGTCGTGTTGAACATGTCAAATCCGGTAGAGGAAACAACATTTAAGATTTAAAGGGAAATATCTGTTGTCATCTGGGAAACAGATATTCCATAGCGGTCCACAAGAAGGTGATGTCAACAGTAAAACTTGAGGGATGACTTCAAGTTTTGGGTAACATACCCTTGTTTAAGTAGCCAATTTTTGAGCAACCGGGCTCTATCAAGGAAGTCACAGTATTTCAGTAATGGTGTATTTGTTCTTTAGAGAATATCTCATAAAGATACACTATAATACTTTCAGAATTTGCCATTTTATTATTAATATTTTTTTGAAATACCCAAATGTTAATATTATTATTGTTCTGATCACATGTTTCACTTATTCTTAAAGCCAAATTTTCTGCTGTTGGACTATTAGTACCTAATGGTATTCACATACCCAGTAACTGTGCTTGCCCAACTGATTTTATTTGGAAAGTTGCAATATCTGAATTTAAGAAAAATTGTTTTAAAACTAAAGAGTATCTCTGTCTTGCATATCTCTGCCCTTGGCTAATTTTGACTCTCTGGTTAAAATCTTTTGATAATTTGTTCTCTGTAAGCTTTTCATATCTTTCGATTTCATGGATTTCCAAATGTTTTGATATTATTTGCGCTGAAGAGACATAAGTTGTCGAAATTGCAATATGCAGAAACTAAATTCACAGTTACTTCGGTATTTTGTTATTTCTTAATTTCGTAGAGTCGACTTGTGACTTTGTCTCAAATGCATTTACTCCATATCCTTTCAATGTTGATAAAAGAAACTCTCATGAAACAAACATCACGGATGTATTTATTTATAAGAAGTTAAGCTCAAGTATATGAAAATTATATTAAGAAAGAATAGATGATAATAATATTTTATGAAAGGATATGGAGTAAATGAACATGAGATCATCACACTTTTGCAATGGCGACAACTACAATTATTGATATCAAAATCAAATGCATAAGGTTAATATTTTAATATTTTCCATTCCTTTGTAATTGCTATAACTAAAAAAATACATATATAAATGAAAAACCATATACAAATATACAAAAAGCAAATAACAATACATCGGCAAACGAATATCGAAGCAAGAACGAGGAAAGGGGAAAATCTAAAATCATAAATCCAAAATCACGGCAACACGAATTGAGACAGTATGGCAATGACAAAACAAATAAACAAGAACGCCACGAAACTAAAGCACTAGAAGTGTGAACCCCTATAAAACTGAGGTATCATCAGGTGCTCCGGAAGGATAAGTATATGCAATGGTCAAATCATGAAGCTTGGATATTTTAAAATGCTACTACAGGTAAACAATGTTTGTTGATGCCCGTACAGCCTTAAAAGACTTGATTTGCTCAAACTGGAATTCAGCTTTTCAATCCAGAATTTGTTTTTGGTATGCCTTTGTATCTCAAACCAAGTCCTGTTTGGACAATAGGGACTACTTGAATATGTATATGGACATGTACATATATAATCACTTACACTGTTTCGAAATGTTACTAATTTGAGATACCTAAACCGGGGATAGAATTGGATAAGCCTAAAAATGTCCACTTGATTATTTTATACTTACATCAACAGTGCAAAATCAAAATATATTAATTTGAACTGATAATTATTTAGTGTATATTTTGATGTATAACAGTATTTAACATATTCATATTCAGACATACTTTTAAATAAGTAATTTTCAACAATTTCAATCGTTCCGTTTTCTGTTTAGGAAATCCGCATATTGCTCCGTTTAGAAATATATTTCGTTATAAGTTGTATTTTAATCACATTTGAAATGAAATTATTCAGTAGTATAAACAAGTGTTAAAATAAGTATGAAGCCTGAAAATAAATTTCGTTGTAAATTAACTCAAAATGCAAAGAATTACCGTTGCAATTCACGGAACCCAAGTTAATTGATAAAAGTATCATTAGGTAATGATTTTCATATTTACATAGTTTTAGGACCTTTGAAAGCCATATTGGTCCTCGTCTTTCGCCTCGGGCCAATATAGCTTACCTTGGACCTATATCTATGCCAATATCAAAAACATTACTCAATAATACTATAATAGCTTCGACTGAAATACATGGGTTTTCTGAACAATGTAGGCGGAAAATTTTGCTCAATTTTGATATGTAGTGTAAAGATGAGTTGTTTAAATTTTGCCAAAAAAAAATTTGAAATAGAGAGATATTTAATAAACGTAAGATCGTAGATATATTAATACATCCTTGATAAACTGGAGTTTTCGTTGTATTGTGTGCGTTTTTGTCTCTTTTTAACATTCACTCCATATCCTTTCATTTTTTTCTATATATGATAAGATATGATAAAATCTAAGATAAATCTACCGAATATCATAGCAGAAAATTTAGAGTTAATACACTAGTTATAGTTACAGATTACAGGGTGTCTCATTTACAGGATGTATAATATTTTCTTGAACATATTTATTTGCTGTATAAAGAATATTATCACATAATTAGTAGAAATATGGGTCTTTTTACATGTAAAATAATAGCCGGAAATCAGATCAGGTTATTTTCTCTCAGGGCGAATATCGATATTAGCCCTGAAAAATCCATATTGTGCCCTCAAAATTCACTTATGGAAATCTGTCAATCAAATTGAAGATCAGATTGTCGTTTTTTTACAATGCCGAATCTATATAAAAAGATTTAATTATTCTTGTGTACTATGTTTCACACTTCAAATGTATTTTATTTCAACTTTTGTTAGTCTTCATTTTAGGTCTTTTCGTTATACAAATACATGGGAAAACGTATACCGAAACAAAAACGTACAGAAAGATAGGAAATTCGTAAATCAATACTAAAAAGATAACACGACAATTTAAAAAAATAAATAAAATAAAATGATAAAATTTGTCAAACTGACAAAGACGACACAAATCGACAAAAAAAAAATGCCCCAAAACTAAAGTGATATTAAATTTGTTAAATGCTAAAAATACTGTTATTGTTTTACATACATTTGATTTGCATGTTTTTTCTTCCTAATCAGATTGAAATGAAATATGTGATAAATAGATCATTACATGTCATTTCCAATAGCGTCCTTGCTTTTAGCCCTCGGCCCATATCAAGCCTCAGGTTATGCCTTCGGGCTTGATATGGGCGTCTCTGGTAAATAAGAGGGCTATTATGGAAAATGACATGTAATAATCTATGGATATTTTAAATTTGAAGTTTTGCTCAATCCTATCATTTTAATATATTTTATCTATTTATTTATTTTGATCCGTGAAAAGCAAAGAATCTCCTATATCCTGGTCAATCTCCGGTAACAAGGTCATCGATGGACTCACGTTTGACAAAAGGATTTATTCAGAAAACTGCTTGTTGAGAAGGCCATTGCGTATATAATTTTGTCTTTGAATTTGATGTTTCGAATAAACAATTAATGGCTTATTTACAATATCTAGCAATTTATCGTAAAAATACTTTTTTCTGTTGTGTATTACGAATCCCAGTCCGAAGCGATATAGTGCTCTTGTTTTGGCTAACTGATACTTTTCAGGTTTATCACTGTCAAAATTTACAACAAATATCTTTTCAATTTTTCGATTTAAAAAATAATGCCATGCCAAATTGAATTCCAAACGTCGAGATTCGGCATGAAATTTATCAGAATTATAAATGTTGCAGGACTGTATAACTATAACGTATTTACATTTTATAATGTATGGAACAATATTTTCTTCCTCCGTTTGGCCAGGCACAGAATCCCGACATAGAATGTATGTGCTTATTTTCTTTTTGCGAAAAAAATTGTCTAATTTCTGTAAAACGAAAGCACGAACCTCACTGTTTTCTTCATCAAATGATATATAAACATCAGTTTTCCACTGACTACTCGTATTCCTTAGAAATCTTCTTTTTATTATCAAGAAATCAAATCGAAAAAATATGTAGAGCAACATGGAAAGAGAGCAAAGAACTAAAGGTCCGGAGATTGAGAGCATCCAATAGTAGGTTTGTTCTTTGTCACACAGAGGAAAATTGTCTACTAAATCTTCAAAATATGTGCTTTTATAATTCGAACAAAACAGTGGATGTTGTCTTGATGCCTTCTTGTATCTTCTCCATTCACCAATCCAACGATTGTCACAAGTGCACGGTATACCATTAGTACTAAATCGAAAAATGTTCGGATCAAGAAGTTGAATTTCCTTTGGTAAATCTTTAAGCATATGATCTTCCAAACTAATACTTGCTGCTTCTTGAAGGAAGTGAATGTTACCATTCATAACGTCGATTGGATTTTTATTCATATCAAGAATTTTTATCTTTTTAAAATAATTGTGTCTCGGATTTGCCATTTTCATGTCATTATAGCTCATATTTAAAACTATATCATGACTTGTATTTGGTACCACTGGCGGAAAGTCCGTGCAAGACTGGTTGGAACAATCAACAATTAAAGAATTCCGATTCGGTTGCAAGACACACTGGCATTTGCATTTTCCGTTTCTTGGACAATTTGTTATTAAATCGCATGTCATCCGATCGCGCAAACTATCATTATAGTATACATCTTTAATGGTAATATTTTCCAAACTTGGTGGAGAACGACAATAACTTTCATAAATCTGTTTAGAAAAAATTCTCATGAAAGAGGATAGATCTAACGCTAAAAGTTCTGCAACATAGCAATCACAGTCATATGATGTTCCTTCAAATCTACCTGTTCCACATGGCATATACTCCTGGATCTTCCTTTTATCTATAAGCTTTCCTATGGCCAAAAGTGGATGTAGTGTTAGAGAAACATTTTGAAAATCGAAATTCCCGCATAAAAAGTTTTGCTTTTTGCCAAGCAAAAAATTTCCTATGTTTGTAAAATCAATTGAATGTTTATTGTTAGCATAACTACCACCACACATTGTTTTATTTGGTAAAAAGATATTTGAAACGTCCAACTTACGAAACAAATTACCGTCAAAATTAAATTTTAGTATATGAATGTCTCCAAATATGTTATAGTCTAATGTTTTGATTAAATTGTACGATAGATCCACTGTGCGAAGATTTTGCATTCCTACAAATGTCTTGTTAGAAACTTGTGATATTCGATTCCTTTTCATGATTAAAGTATCCAGTTCTATAAAGCAAGAAATGTTTCCAATTTCTTCAAAAAAGTTACGAGAAACATCTATCTTTACAATTTTGAAATCGCAAATATTTCCAGGAAATGCCGATAAATATCCGCCAATGTGTATAAAGTAACTCAGATAGCTTGCGTTGAAATGCCTTGCGACAACCTTGCTGTGTTTTCCATCAACCTCCATCAGTTCAGCATAAAGATGATTAATTTTGTTCGTACCTGGAAGTTCCCATTCAGGAATAGCATCACATGCACAGCAGTGATCTGTTTCAATTTTTGAATCTTCTTCAAAACAGTCTGTGTTGTCAGGGCACCAAAGATTTTTTTTATCATCAGGACTCCAAAATGTAAAACCATTTATACAAGTAACCGTTTTGTACATTACATACAAAGCTAAGTGAAATATGAGAGTTTTAAGTATTATGTTTGCCATCACAAGGGGTAAAATTGCCGATTGAATAATACAGGTTATGTCAAAATATCTTTTATGATTGAACTTTATAAATACTTCCTATTGGAAAATCCGTAAGCGATATGGTAGTTATTTGTAAAAGTTAAATAAATATATTTGACTGTCGTTATAACAAAATTATTGTGATGTCTGCATGTCTAATTATAACAATGTATTATTTGTTTACACCGTACAGCGATCTGTCCGTTAACAGTTTAAGAAACATGTGAAGCTATAAAAACTTCAAAATTCTCTATATCTAACTATAGAATTTGATTAAAACTAAGGAGTATCTCCCCGTGCAAAGACCTGTCCTTAGCTAATTTTGGCTTTTCATTTAGATCTTTCTTTATCTCTATCGTTTTATGGTTAGAAATGTAACAGACACTATGGATTTTAATTGGTTTTGTCTTAGGGTTAGAAAATGACATTTACCAATCAGCCACCCAACAGATCTTTCACAACCCCATTTTTACTTGGTACTAGCTGGGATGAACATTTCACTGTTTACGATCTGTCAATGGCAATTACTGTTGAATCGCTACCAGACCGCATTGGCGCTCCATAAAACCAGTTTAAACCACAATTTCATATGTACAAAGTCAGGACGATTGTTGACAATTTTCCGGTGGTTTTGCAAATGTTTTCACTATTTTCCTCCTGAACTTGTCTCTTGACAATTCTGTTTCAAAAACCTTTTGATTAATTCAAATTATTATAATTTGCATTGATCTGGAATGCAGAGATATAAGTTGTTATGGCCATCTGAAAGATAGGTATTTACAGTAACTTCGGTAATTAGTTATTTGTCACATCTAGAATAAGAGCGCTTCATTATATTTAGAGTTACACATAGTCTCTAACATTGTTTCCAGTTCATTACGTATATTTCTCTAATAATATGTCAAGTTTAAACCAGTTTTGACCCGTAAGATAAATTTTCTTTATTCAACGTATGTTGAATAAAGCCCCGTGCTATTTCCCGCCAAATCAATTCGGAATACAATTCTCGGTGTTTATCATTTCATTAGAGAAAAAGATTACACCACTTTATCCCGATTATTACCATATTTTATCCACTCTCGATAGTTAAATTTGAAAATTTTAAAATGCTCGGCAAGCCTCGCAATTAAAATTTTAAAATTTAACTATCTCTAGTGGATAAAATATGGTAATAAACGGGATCTTGTGGTGTAATCTATATTTCTTACATCGAGATGTGAGAAATTATCGTAATAAACCGGAAAACAATGTTGGAGATTGTTTCTTTAATTTCTGCTCAATATATTTGAAGTAAAGCGATCTCCGTAGTCTCCAGTCTCGAGTATGCCGCCATTTTGATACTTTCATCATTGCTGCGTGGATCTTTGCATAAAAATTTTTTGATAAAAATATGACATTATCAATAAATTGAGTTATCTTAGTCTTAAAAATACGAGAATCGTTTCGCTAGACAATGATGCAGGTGTTAATTTCATCAATAGCCGGTTGCACTATTTCTAGAAACTGACACGAGACATTTATATGATTGACCAATCGCCAGCTTAGATCAAATAACACCCATGTTGATCATTATTTCGATAACCAATTAGTCAGGTCTTTAAATTTGCTAGAAATTAGGGAAAAGAAGATGCGACATAAAAAAAAATGAAGGTGTATTTCTCACAAATTTGTCATATTGATATTTGCAGCATGACCACTGTTTCTTTTGAAAAGAAAAGAACATCATTTTAATTCTATCTGATTCATATTACAAAAGTCGACTATCCGTTTTCATGACAGATGCATAGAATCTGTCTTCGAAATGATTCCGGGTTTGAATTTGTTGTTTGGAAGCGTATTGCTACATTTAATTTAATGCATTTTCATTGGATTTCCATTTAAAGTGCCTTTCAAAAAGCTTTATCAAAATTATACTTTTTGCGATTTTTGATGCAATGTGAGTTTTTTGGGCTTCCTATAAAAATAAATATAGTACCTAGTTATCGGATTTTTTATACCTGTTACCATTAATGGGCTTAAAGAAAGTATTTCTATGGATTTCTTTCGATGTAAGGTTTCAAAAATATCTTCGGATTTGGGTAGCCATTGTCATTTTTCTGTGCTGGAAGAAATAAAAGGAGCCCACAATAGCACTTCATTTAAAAAAACCTTTTCATCAGATTTTAATGGGATTATTTTCTTTTGACGCCCCCGGCTAATCCAAATCATATCATAAAGTACGAAAGTAAATGTAAATTTAGTTTCTACAGGTAAATGGCCATTTCGACAACCTATGTCTCATCAGTGCAGATGAAGATCATAAACCCTGAAAGCTGACAGAGAACAAATAACCAAAATCAGCTAATGACAGCTGCGACTTGGCAAATGACTAAAACACTCTAACTAATACTTAAAAATACTATCAAAACCAAAACAAATTGAAATATTTATTAAATGGGGGCAATAACAAAATAATCGAACATAATTGTGAAGAGCCGAAATCTAAATTGCAAAACGACAAATCAGGTACAAAGCCGCCCGAAAATTGTTAACCGTAATGATCCTTACTTGATACTGGCTTCATGGTGACTTCAAGATGAAGAACAACAGTGGAAGCGTTGTTCCTTTGCTTGTTTTTACCATGTATTTGTGGAGATTTTGTCTCGTGTGCATTTGCTCCATATCCTTTTATTCACCATTTTCAAAAAAAGTTGGTTAGATTGGTTTAATGGTGCACCAAACCTCCCCTTCCATTGTGGTAGTGTTCGGTATCGAGTCAACAGGAATTGCTATTGAAAGTACAATGTGAAAAGAAATTTTCATCTTAGTACATCCTATATCAGAAATGAATCTTGAATCTCTGTTCCGATCGAAACTTCAGATTTTTCAACAAGGGACCTATTGATTTTTCAACTTGACTGACACGAAAAAATTACCTTGCGTTTGATAGAAATTTACTATTTTAATGAAAATTCTAAAACCCTGAAAATACGGGGGCTTCATTCCATGTATAGATCTCAGTGGATGTCCTTGATACTGAATTTTGCCCCCTGTTCCGATATTGGTATTTCTTTTGTAACCATGTTCTGATTATAGCTTTCCATATTGTTTGATTTTAATGCTGGTGATGAGAAGTTACTCCTTGAAACACGTGTACAGCATAGCGAAATTTGCCGATTATCATGCAACTTGGGTAGGTATTGGATTTATCTATTACAGAACTTTTTTTTAATTTCTGTAGGAGACGGAATTTTTTTATTCCTTGATTGATAAGGCAGTCACGGAGATTTCTTTGCATTAAAGAGGATAACAGGAAACATCTACAATGACTTAAAATTACAGTCACATGCCAAAAATTGCCACCGAACTACGCAGGAAAAACACAAACAAGGCAAAGGACAAACGTAAACAACGATAGGAACTCGGGACAGTCGAACTGGGTACCGGCACTAGCAAAAGGATTAAATCAGTTTATGGGTACATAAAGTATAATAAACATACGAATAAAGCCCAATATAGGTAGACTACTAATTTCATGACCACAATCTGGAAAGGAGAGAAAATTACAATACGTAATTTAGAAAGATGGGTCTAGGGTTACTCAACGCTAAACTGCCGGCTAGCTCAAGGAGCCTAGTCTGCTGGTAAAACACTGTCGCACTACGGAATAAAAATCAAATTCAAAACTTTCCGAAGGATTTGGTCAAGAATTATCATATATTTCAGTAGACATCGGCAATATCAGTGCGAGGTCAGTATGTGTGTAAAATTTTCAGGTCACTAGATCTCAAAGATAATTTTACGGATGCAAGCAGAGTATCTTGTCGATATCCCCTATTACGTAAAGAATGTAGGTAGAAATTCTGAATACTAGTAATTGGTGCAAGCTCGCGCATAACGAACCAACTGTTAAACGTAGGTAGGAAACGTTGGAATATTACCTTGGATGTTTGGAAATTAAAGTCGTCCCCTTTGTCGCAAATTTTAGTTCTGGGATGACTATTTTCGTCTAATTCGAAACGCAAGTCAGCAGCAAGGCGCAGATCTATCGCTTTCTATTGTTTCCTTTGTCTCTAATTCTAGAGGATATATTGAAAGGATCCATTTACCAGACGATTCAATATTAATGGAGAGAACATCATTTATGTATCTATAAGAGGGGTTGAATAATGGAGCATCTTTAATTTTATGAGATTTTACGAGTTTCTGCAGATATTCAGTCTCCTAGAACAAGTCTGCGAGTAGGGGACCCAATGGATTACCAACTTTCTGTTGATAAATAACATATCCAAATGTGACAAATATATTATTAATAAGAAATTCCAGCATACCGCACACCCGTTTTTTCATCACAGCATTCATTTTCTTTAAGTTGTTTTTTTAAATGGATTTATAACTTAATACAACAAACTGTTTTGAAACAACGGGAAAGTCCTTTTGAATAACAAAATACCGAAGTTACTGTGAATGTAGTTTTTGCATATGGCTATTTCGACAATTTATGTCTCTTCAGTGCAGACCAATCAGAACTATTGGAAATCCATAAACCGGAATATGTGCAAAAGCTGACAGAGAGGAAATCAGCAATTTGATCCAAATAAACACGTCAAAATCATCTTAGCAAAGAGCTAAGCAAAGGGAATATACTCTTGGTAATTAATTTTATCTGATTATGGCTGTACATTTAGATCATATTTGGTTTTTTGTACTCTATCAGTTTTTAACCATCTTTGAGCTTATGGTCTTCCAAACGTTTAGATTTTATGTGCACTGAAGAGACATAAGTTGTCGAAATGCGCATATGCAGAAAGTTAATTCACAGTAACTTCGGTATTTAGATGGTATATTTTGTTTTGAACAAAATATGAACAAGTTGTTAAATATTAAATCTAAAAGAAATAACGACATTTCAATAACAAAGAGGAAAGTCCACTAGTCATTTTCATTTGATTATTTTATCTTATTAAAATTTAAAAGCAAATGTGTTTAAATTCATTGGTTACCAGGAAGATTGTATTTATACCTAATTTTTGGCATTTAAATTAATATCGGATAAAGTTTGTTTTTTCTACTGGAAAAACCCGGAATCACGTTTATTTGGCCCAACTTGATGACGCTTGTCCAATCACTACTATTTTGATATGACTGTTAAATAATTGTTGACTATTTGCATAATATACGTCTTAGTTGTTTATTGGTCTTAATGATCTGTTCGTTTTGGCTAGTATTACTGCTACACATTTTTTGTTAGCTTTGCACATTTATGGCACAACCAATGAGACATTATTTGCCGAAATGTTAACATCAGGCACAATTTTGGTTTTTTTTTGTTTTATTTATTCTTATTTATAACCGCTAAATTACATTAGAGGGGAAAGCAGAATCTTTCAAAAAAATAAATAAATAAAAAAAAAACAACAAAAATTCAAATTAAAAAAAAAAAAAAAAAATTAAAAAAGCAAAAACAAAAAAATTGATACAAAAATAAAAACAAACAAAAAAGCTAATATAAATATATAAAGTCTTTTTTTTTATCTTTCATAGGTGATGATTTTTTATAAGTGGAATTGAGTTCTATTTTGAAAAAAAAAGCTAATTGTTGATAATGACGTTTCCGAATAAATAAATAGAATTTTAGGCTTTCCTCACCGAAACAGTATTTTACGTTGTAAGGTTATAAATATGCAAATACTGGTCACAATTTTTGTTGAAGATTATGTAAAATGGAAGTGTGAAAATAAATTGTTCAGCCGTTGTCCATCACATCCAAAGAGTAATTAATTGTTAATCGTTTTCGGCTTTTGGAAATATCAATGAAAACCAGGATTCACAGAATATCCTGTTGTCGTAAAACTGGCCAACCTCTAAGAAAATTACGTATTGTCCATGCAGACAAAGCTTCTAACAAAATAACATTCGTTGTTAAGACTATTTCGACTGCCACGTTAAGGAGATAGGTATTGCAGCCCTACTTATATCTCTGACTAGATTATTAAGCGCATGTTTCTGTTAGCATCCTTTGGCATCAAAGTGAATGATGAAAACAATCACCCCTTACATTTGCAGGGTAGAAAGATTTTCATGAAATCATTACCGAGATATTTCCCATAGCTACTGTGATACCGGACAAGAAAATCAAAATAAAACAACGAAAAAAGGCAACACCAGAAACACAAAAAAACCAATACAACAACATCACACAAGCTCGGTACAGAAAAGACAAATGGAGATAAGCATACCGGCACAAACGACACAAATCTAATTTGAGGTCGTGGGCGAGATCAGGTGCATCGGTAGAGTAAGCATTTCCTGCTTCACATAAGACAACCACAGTATTACCATGTCAATTCCGGTAGTTATGTCAAATCAAGTGGAAGCAAAGTTAAGCTGTTAAATGGAAAGATCTTTTTTCATTTGGGAAAAGATATCCCATGCACTGCACAAGATCGTAATATTGACCTTAAAACCTCTGCAAGAATTACTTCAGGTATGGGTAAAATACCCTTGTTTCAGTAGCCTGTTTGTGAGCAACCAAGCTCTATCAAGAAGGTCAATGCATCGACGACAGGCCCTTGAGCATCGAATGAGTAGGCAGTTGTGAACTGGCTCTGTTGAGATGTTGATACAAAGAAAAGGGAGGTTAACTATTGGAAAAGTGAAGTCATTTTGTTTTTCATGCAATCTGGTTCGTAGTTTGACTTTGTTGTCAATTTCAAGATGAAGGTAAAGGAATGAGACCGATGTGGCAGTTTCTGTAGTATTCTTAATTTCGCGCTCTTTTGGCTAGATAAATGAAATCATGCCATGGCTGATAGCCCCTTGCATGAGGTACCAAAATCATTAATTTATAAGAAAGAAATTGAAAGACTGTTGTGACATACTACAGTAGTATGGTTGCAAATAGCTTTGTGGTTTAAGGGAGCTCCTTTTAATACACTTTCTTTGTCAAACAATGCTCCCTGGAGCGGCCATCGTGAAAATTGTATGAAGATGATAATTTAAAAATTTAAATGGAACCACCCAAGGCTCATGTTACTCAATTTGGTTTCAAGTGGCACAGTAGTTTCACGTGAAATCTTTGAATGGACGTTGCCATATGGTCAAATGTTAAACCACGTTTCTCGCTGGCGGCCATCTTTGATTAAGCAGAAACATAAAAATTCACATTTTTAAAGGGACCACTTATGGACTTAAATGACCGAGTTTGATTTCAGTTCATCCAATGGATTCAGAGTAGAACATATTTGAATGCATTTACTACATGTTTTTGTTAAACAGCCGTCGGCAATCTTGGATCTGGATCTATGAATCTGATAATTACAATGTTAAAAGGGAACCAGATGCGGTGTGGTAGAAACAATCACACATCACACTTTATAAATGGGACTGCCCATTATTGCTGCTTCCACAAGTTTTTGCTGGTGCAGGTACCTAATCGGGCTATCCCTAGTTTTTTGTGTTTTACGTTTGTTGTTGTCTTACATGTGTGTTTTTCTAGTTCATTTCATTTGTGGATCGTGGCCTGTGATTGTAATTTTCGGCCATTGCACGTGCTTACTGGTATCCCCTGCTTTTTTTTCTTTATTTGCGAATATAAAGTAGTTTCAGACCTACGAAATTTCTCAAATCCTTCTGGTCGAATGTTGAATTACGATGTATATCCCGAGCTCATTTCCGTCTTGAATTAGGTACGAACATAAAGATCACAAGTATAAAAAACAGCAACACAAGGACTATAATCTTGAGATTATGTTGGAACTGGTTCACTAGTTTCAGATGAGAAAAAAAACAATGAAAAGCTTATGACCGATAGGTGACGGATGCCAAGTGATGCCAGAAAACTGACTCGGGCTACAGCCAGGTAGACCTAAAAATGGTAAAGATCTCAATGTTAAAATTATGGAAAAATATAATGGAACATGAAAATGAAAAAATGCTTCTCAAAAAAGAAAAAAAAAGTACCATGAAACAAATTTATTTACTTTTTGAGTCGTTAATTGCATGGTTCGTAAGGACTTTTTTTTGAAAATTAGCTTTTTGCTTAGGACAAGAACAACTGGTTGGCAATGTTACTAATTTCCTCTTTTTTACATTGAAAACATTTAGGATTTTGTGGCTAGGGACATCATGAGAATTATTGTTGCTGCTATGAACATTTACCTTTGATCTTAACCCCGTTTTATTGACCTTAAAGTACTGAACATTTTTCCTTTCAAAGTTTCTTTTTATCTTAAATAGTTTCTAGGATATTAATAAAGTAAAAAGCCATAAAATCAGACCGCGAAACAGTTTTTGGGGCATCGGTCCACAACCAGTAATAAAATTCTGTTAAACCAATGGTAACAAATGTAGATCTTGATGGAACTCCCGTTTTCTCGAATACGTTTCAAAAACTGTCTTCTATGGTTTCCGAGTTTATTCACAAATGGTACAGGTCTGGGGTCTCTACGGATTATCGTTTGAGAGTATTTAGCATTAACGGAAACTTGTATCTTTTAAAGGACAATAGCTCCTACAAACAGTCGTCAAAACTTTCGCAACAAATGTAACGAAGTTGCGTCTCGTCAAAATGAATATTTTTCTCAATACATTTGATCAGTTAGCTGTAACGTTTTCTGGGTTTATCCATTAACAAGGTCTGAAGTCAAAGGTCAAGTTGACCTGTGACATTCACATCAATTTAAATGTCATGTCTAGTCATGATCAATGGAACAGGTCCCAGGTGTCTTTGGCTTATGGTTTCCAAGAAATATATTGTTACAGGAATTCAAAGCTTAAAAAGGGCAAAACTGAAAAAAAAACACCCTACCGCACGGTTTGGAGAAAATGATATGACGTTCTTTCATGACATAAGGAACATTTTTCACATTACACTTCATTAGCCATTCTTTACTGTTTCCGTGTTTATACACTGTTAAGGTTTTTGATGTTGGGCCGATAACTCCCTTAGTAAAAATAGATCCGAACAACAGAGTGTTTTGTGTTGTCGTTATGTGTAACTGATCTACCACATCAAGTATCGAAATAATATTCCGCGTAGGTTCAGGCACCGAGGTGGCGGAAAATAAATTAATCAGAAGAATTACAAAAAGGTCTTTCGCTGTGCTGAATGACGTTAATAACGCTCATTTGCATGTTTGAAGTAGAGGATACAAGCTTTTAAGTGTTAATATTTCAAAATTCTGGCAATCTTTTACATAAGGTATCAAAGTATCTCAAATGTACAAATATTAGTTTTGCCTACATAAGACTGTTTCCTGATTAAATAGAAATTCACTGCTTTTACATTGAGAATGATATATCAACACTTCAATGTCACCATACTATAAACAGAAACATTACAAAAGTATTACAAGACTTCGTTAGAAGTTATGATAATTCTCCTGCCTTGTAAAAAGTTTTACGATAGGGTCATTTTTAGACATTTCAAGACGTTTAATTATATATCAGTCTAATGGGTTCTTGCATGAGATCATATTGAAGATTAGAATAATTTCCACGAATGTCCAAAATCTCGGGCAACGAGACAAAAAATAGATATAGAATTTCTTACGAGAATAAGACTTAAATTTTGATCGAATGCAAGGATCTATTCATATACTGCACTTCTCGTTATACTGATCTATTTACTTACAAAGTTTCGTTTGATTACAACAAGCTATTTAAAATAACAATTCGGACAAACATTATTGAAAGAAGAATGTAATCAGAAGAGATTGTTTAGGGTGACATAATAAGCAATAAACGGTGCATGTAAATTTGATATATACATAATACATGTACTTATATAATACTTAGTATTAATACTTAGTACTTATAATACTATATACTTAAGGATGTTCGCTGGTCGATTTTAAAATAACAAGGATTTCAATGAAATGTGAATCAATAAAGAAGTAATTCAAGCCTAAGAAATCAATAGGTTACCGATGAAATTTTTTTGATACAAATATTTCAAAAAATGGCGGGAAACCGAACTCCTCTACATTTTTTATAGGTTTAAAATGAGCAATGCTTATTTAATAATGAATATGACAAAATAACACCAAGTGAATAAAATTTTGTCAGAATGTTCAAAAAGATGTATAAAATGAAATTAAGGAAAAAAATAGGGGGGTCACCGGGCAAAAAATTATTAAGCTTTTGAATGGATAAAACCAGAGAGGTCCAAAAATCTGACAGAAATACATTAATATGACCAGCGAACATCCTTAAGTCCAGCTATCCTGAGTTCCTATCGTTGTTTATGTTTGTCTTTAGTCTCTTACGTATATTTTCTGCCGCGGTTCCCTTGTAAGCTGTGGTTTGTGAATGTAATTTTCTGTCATTGTAGGTGTTTTTGTTATCGTGACATAGTGAAATAACTACTTACTAAAACTCTTACTCGGTTGGTTTTTGACTTAAAAATTACAAGCAGGTTAACAATACACACCTACAATGGCCGAAAACGACAATCACATGGCACAATTCACAAGTATATCATAAATTTTAGGGCCTAAATAAACAGATTTACATGCTTATTCTGAGGAATGAAAGTGACAATAAAAGTCCGAAACGATCAAAGGAAGAGACCAGTAAGGAAAATCCGTATAACATTCGACTAAATCGAAAATATGTCTTCCAAGTTGATCGCTGTCTTCAGACGTTATATATGAATATCATGAAAGTTTGAAAGGGAAAAACTGTTGACTTGCATTTGAAGTAAACTTTATTTCCATTTTCATTTTTGTGGCCTGTTTTGTCTAGAGTTGTCTTCAATAAAGAGCTTTTTCAACATCTGTCAAAGGGTGTATTTCTTTCGCCAGTTCTGGACATTCAGAACATGTAATAGCCAATGAAGGGCACCAGACCAGCGTGTGAGAACAACCGGAACACTGTTCTACGTGCACCATCTTTTTCGTTAGTACAGACAGAATCCAATGCGGTGTCGTTTGTTGACTTTGAGATTGCGGTTTTGTTTTGTTAACCAGGACATGTTTGACGTCAATTAATGTAATATAATGTTTGGAATGAAAAGAAGAATTAATAGTCACATTCTAAAACTGACAGCATTCTAGTAGTCAAATATTCTTTTTATTTTTGCATTAAACATGATGAAAAAGTAATCACAATCGTCGGCAAATTTTTTTCTTAACTTTTAAAATGGGTTCATTAAAATTATCGCAGTTGGAGTTAACATATGTGTTATGGTCTCATGTTCATTTACTCCATATCCTTTCGTTAAATATCTGTCTTTACATTTTTGAAATTTGATGCCACGTCTGGATTATTTTAGGGGAGAAAAAGGAGGTAATTTTCAAATAATCAAGCCTTTAAGACGTTTACATTTTCATTGGGATGGCAAAAATCTAGAGATTATTTATTTTCACAGAACAACGGCAGTAGAATACCGAAGGAACAAACCAAAAGATTACACAAATCAAATGAAATTAGAAATTTTGATGATGACAAATTGAGTTTAACAAAAACTATCCGATCTTATCATGTCGACCATTTAGTTATGGTGACTGTTCTTTTTTATTTTTTTCTGGGATTGTTCTCAGCTGACGACAGAAATACACCCAAACTATCATTGTGAAACTTAATTTTCTATTTGCTCTGTGTTTCATTTTTACCTTTACTTATTAAAACATGAAATCAGCAAATCGAGTGTCACTGGTCAAAAATTAGACACACAAGCTTAACTAAGGAGGTGAACACTACTTACTTATTAGTAAGTATTTTATGTAGGCTTTTGTGTGAATCATTGGGATGTGTAAAAAATAGGCCCAATATTTACCTATCACTAAATATAAATATCTTCTTTTCCCCCTTTTATATAGTGCAGAAAGATAGTATCTCGGAGTCCTGACTTTAGCTTATCATGTGGAAGACAGTGTAGAAAAATCAAATGTTTTAACACTGTTGCAGTGGCTGAGTTCAGTGGAACATAGATATTCTAATAAATCATTTCAGTTTTGAGAATCCACATCTGATTCACTACACTTGTTGAGTAAACCTAGTAGATACAAGGCAGGTTGTTGTTCTTTTCATTCAAATTGATACAACGAAAAGAGACAATGCTGATTTGTGATTGTTTAGTATGTCCCCTTTGGAATGGTGGAGAGGTTGTGTGTTGGGTTGCCTAATGAACTGTCAATGCCCATCTCCTTCATTAAGCAGATAATTGCAATGTTGTTTTGGACCTAGTCAGCTTGTACAGCTCAGTCCATTGTTTTGTTTATTCCTCAAGTTAGTCCATCAATATTTTGCAATTGGTGGGTTGGGGTTCACGATATTTTGGACATTTTTAGTTATAACGTGACCAGCAGGAGCGTACATAAATGAGGAAGGGAGACAAGAGCAATCAGGTGTGGTTGTGATTTGGAAATCCCGTTATACCCGTTTGTGATTGAAGATATTGGTTGCTATTGGTTTTGTGTATGTGTAAGAAATAAAGGAACTGTTTGGTCTTTAAAGTATGGAGGATCTTGGCAGTAATATGTTTATTATTAATTTAATGCTTTATTTATTTAATGAGGATGACAAACAGCCCGAGGGCTACAAAGTTGCTCTCCTCGACATAAAGATAGACAAGACAATATAATACAAGACAAAATACATTACATAAAACTCTCTCGCACACACTTACCCAATAAAGTACAAATAATAGTAAATGAATATGTACAATAATATTTATCAGAATCTTTTACTATTTTCAATAAATTCAAAAATATATTGAAACAAAAGTTTGTTGTCATCCATCGATAAATCATCATTTCCAAATTTAAAGATATCAACTAAATATTTACTGATCATTTCTTTGTAAGTTATAATGTTCACATTTGGACAGAGTAGCATCTTTAATTTTCCATATAAAACAGACCTTATATTGTTATAGTATTTACAGTAGAGGAAGAAATGTTCTACCGTTTCTGGTTTTCTTGCATCACATCTATTACAAAGCCTAGAGGAAATCAAATTATAATTAAATAAATAATCATTTAATCCACTTAGACCTAATCTTATCCGAGTATGATTTACTTTACCAATACCAAAGCCAAATGAATATATCTTTTTACAATTACTCTTACAGAAAAAGGACTTAATTTTTTCTTTAAAAATGTTGAAGGAAGCTGACAACTGATACTCATGTGGAATTTGGTTCCACTCTCTGATTGTGGAAGGAAAATACGAAGAAGAAAACTTAGCCGTATGTGTTCGTAAGGGAAGAATCTTGTCCTTACACCGAAGATTATAATTTTCAGTGTTATGAATAACTAGGGGACAACAATCAGATAAATACTTGGGACAATCATCATTAATAATTTTGAAAAAGAAAAGAATTTTATGAATTTTTCGACGAATAGATAAAGGATTAAGTCCCAATTCATTCAGTAGTTCCTTATGACTTGTGATACGAAAAGCACCTGTCATGAGTATGGCTGCTCTTCTTTGAATTTTTTCAAGTA
Organism: Modiolus philippinarum; assembly: GCA_002080025.1. Taxonomy (NCBI): domain Eukaryota; kingdom Metazoa; phylum Mollusca; class Bivalvia; order Mytilida; family Modiolidae; genus Modiolus; species Modiolus philippinarum. The sequence continues at coordinate 136,800 of MJUU01008228.1, forward strand.
ATTCATTTTCACAATGTAAACAATTGTCATATAAAATATCACAATAATCGAGAACTGGCAGAATCATTGACTTATACAGTTTTTCTAAGCACATTCTCGGCAGCAATCTTTTCATTTTATACATAATGTCCAATTTTTTATTTGTTTTTTTACATATGAAAACAATATGATTTTTCCAAGATAAATTGTGAGATAGGGTTATGTTTATTATGAAGAATATTGCCAAGATTGAGGGCATTTAAGCCTCTCTATGAACGACTGTCTTATTCATTAGGTGTGCTAACAGGTTTAAAAAGTCTGTGGTAAGCAATATCTAGAATAATTGCAATTAATTTATATTCATGTGACGATGGATCTGTCACGGAAGAATTTAAACAGATTTTATAAAATGGATGAAATTTTGATATGGGTAAAGAGTATTGCTTTATGCGTATGTGATGAATACCTAGGGGACATTCAAGCATGGTAGAAGACCGTTGATAGATATGTCATGTAGAGTTGGGGCAGTGTAATGTCGATTCTCATGACTGCGTTGACGGGGTTGGCTTCCAGATATTCAGCACATTGACAGAGCTACACCCTGGACTTGACACATTTTCCATACATTTTATATTGCCATTGCAACCATAGGGTATTGCGGTTCCAAGCTTTCTTATCCAGTATTCTTCTTCTTTTAAGCGGTATGGTGTTTTTAAAGTTGGATTGTTTATGTGGTGATATATTTTCTCAACGATTCTTACCTTCATGTTGACGATCGATTGGTCAGGTTGATTGAAGTGTGTGTAGACATGACGAGTCTTGTTGTTTTTGACTTTGTAATGATGTCAGCACATACTTTTAATTAATCTATCCTATCCTTGGTTTCTCCAATATATATATCAATCCACACAGAGTACTCTCTCCACCAAAGACTATAGTAGGTTTCGCAATGCGCAATTCAATTCATCATATGTTCTGGCAGTGTAAGTTGTCACATGTTTTACAATTTTTTGATACGACACTTTGAAATAGAACCAAAAGAACCCGAATCATCAAAAGATAAAAATATCAGATAATTTAACATTACATGGCTTAATTTCTGGATTAAGTTTCATCATGTCTGCCGGATTCTAATAGACTTGAAAAAAGACGTCTCGTATGTTGTCTCTACCGGGAAAGAACTATAGACCCCTGATGTTTCTGATGAATCCGTGTCTTTCAACTCGTCAGTTTGGGACTTTGGTAACCCGGGCGACGTCCCAGCCGGTTTTTGCTTCGTTTTCTTTTGCTTCATGACCATGGAGCGTAGTGACTGGACGTTTTATATCCTCGCGAACGACTCGTCAACCAGCAGATATATCGGCCCAGTGGTTAAAATACATCGGCAAACAAAAGTTCTTTGGTAATACAAAATACTAATACAAAAATACATTAGCAACATGAAAAATAAAACAAATGAAGAAGAACGCTACAAAACTGAGGCGCTAGCACTGTGAATTGTTACTGCCTTAAAGGTGTCTGCAGGGTATTAAATTCAAATCATAGAATTTTGTGAAATTTTCTGTGTAGAAACATAATTGTATTATTGTTCCAAAATGTAGAATAAAATTTGGTGGTCACCGTGCATTTAAGCGCAAAAACTCAAATTGAAAATTTCAGATTTTACATAGAAATGGTAGGGAAAATGATTATATGAGAGGATATCTTGAAGACTCTGTTATAAATTTTATTTATACTTTGTTTGTCTTTTGACATCATTATATAGTTTACATACACAAGATGAAAATTAGTTAAAACAGATAGAATATTGCAAAATGTTCACCTGATCTCACCCATGGTTTTTTATTGGGTCCGTATTGTTCATCTTTGTGTTTGATTGTCTTCATTTTTCTTTTCTGTGCCGTACCCATGTTGTGTCTGTTTTTTCCGCCTTTTTTGTTTCTGGTGTTGCCATTGTCCTTGGATTGTTCGGTTTTGGATTGACGGTTCGGTTCTCACTTACTTTTCTGTAGTGATATCTATATTAAATTTCTTTATCAAATGATCTCGCTTGCATAATTTCTGTGTTCTGTAAATCCAGCGACAGATTTAAAGCTCCTGTAATTTAGTTCACGTTTTTCAAATGAAAATGTTTTAACAGTGATAAGGAATAAAAATTTAGAACTTTCTTTACATTTTAAATAACTATTTTGATAAATTTCTTAATGAATGAAACGGAAATGAACAAGAATTAGTCAAAAATGGCAGAATGATACCACTAAGACACCTTAAAAAGCCAGATGATCGGTCTTCCTCGGTGTATGTCAGTTTCGTAATAAATCTACACAAAAATGTCGTTTATCATCTCCGAAAATTATCTTTGAAATTATGGTGACGATCATGAATTCTTCTATTGACAATAGTATCGGTGGTTGAATAAAACCTTAGTATATAGTTTTTGAGACAGACAAATCGTTCAAACAACAGGTACGATAATACATAATGACTTGTGAAATCTATACGCCATATGAAAACATTTAATCATCAATTCTGTTTTAGCCTCACTGTATTATCTGTTTGTATTTATGCTTATCTAATATATGCTGCAAGCTGTGTATAGCGCCTGTGGACCTTTATCTACAACGGCGGTTTCCTCAGAATCCCAGTCTTGGAAGGCACCAGACAGATTTTCATTATCCAATGTTTCCATACTGCGTGCATTATGTAGTCAATTAGAAAAACAAAGAGTTGGGAATGTCTTTCACCGGGAAGTGGAAAGTTATCAAACTTCACATCACTAAGAAATCACAAACGAAGTTCTTGTCCGTAACGATGACTCTTACAACTTCCTCCTTCGTCTTGTGTTCTATACAAGTTTCGTACTTATCTACAAAAATCGGCCTCTCCGAAATAACACAATGATCGCATTGCCATTTCGACCTCGAAACTAAATGTCTTTAGAGCGAATCAACATTTTTTTGTCAACAAGGGTTTCAACAACAGCCAAACTTAAACCTGAATCTTTTCTCGCTATGCTTCACCGTATACAAACCCTTTTTTGAAAACGCCTGCTTGGAGCATACCCGTACTGCATACTTTAGTTATGGTTTTAGTTACAAGGTGTTCAGGATCTAAAATGTTTAGCTAAATTGTACATCATCTTTCATATTTCGTTTAACAATACCAAAACTCAGGTGTTTGACCATTGATTTTTACAATCATTTGAAAGCGTTGACTGGTCGTTCCACTTCTGAAGTTCTGCAAAATATGTGAGCTAGGCATGTGAAACGTTCAGCTAGACTTTTGACATTTTGGATTAATGTGTTATTTTCTTGGGCTTTGTCTTTGCAGCACGTTGAACTTTCTTTTGGTTTCTATGATATTTACAGCTTTAACCACTAAATCCTTTCTCATTGACGAAATGATTCGTATTCCTATGGCCTTCATCTTTTCTTTCAAGGATTTTAACAAATTGTAAAATTTCCCCTCTCTTTCTTTCAGACTAAGCTGCGTTTATTCATAACACACTGATCGTGGTGGTAAGGTACCGACCATTTAACTTGAAAAGGGGGGGGGGGGCTATGGTTTTTTTTCTAAAAAAATATTTTGGATCTGATTTCATGTGAAAAAAACATTTTGGCTGCCAACATGATGAAAAAAAAAATTCTGATAGAGGGTTTCTGCAACCCAAAATAATGTTAATTTTGAAAAAAAATATTTCGTTGATACACGTGAAAAAAATAAATAAATTTTTTCTGTCCAGAAAAAAAACCATAACCCCCCCTCAGGTTAAATGGTCAGTCCCTAAGAGAGTTGCAAAACAATATCTTCTTCGTACCTATGTTTTTTACTTTTATTTTCATCTGTTAAATTTGACGAGTCGCATTCGTTCAACTGGGTATCGATTTGTAAATTCATCGGACACTTTCACTTCTTTCGACAGTCGGTCTGCAATTTCATCGGTACAGGTTCAAGTTTTTTTTTCTTTAGAATTGTCAGTTACTATCAAGATCTTCAATTTTCAGGCGTTTTGTACATGCTTTGGATGGTTTGTGGCAAGCCAATTGCAGTTGGGCCAATTATTTAAAAAATCGTCTTCAAAAGCTGTTTCTGCATTTGAACTGGTCGCAAAATGCATTTTTTACATCAAAAAATTTTAGACTTTCCACCTTTTAGCGAAGCCATCATGTTAATGATGGTTTGCTGTGCCAAAGTGCATGTAGATGACCAAACATCTTTATTTAGTTGTAGTAGCGTTAGAAGCTCGTTATATGGCCCATGCACTAATACTGAAGAAATATGTTAATACCAGCCTGGTTGCCATACCTTTTCACATCCGACAAAATCTCCTCAACTTGTTCTGTGGTGATCCAGCACATCCATGTGCAATGGAACATAAATTGGGATTTCTGGTTTGTACATTCTATCAAGAGCAGACATTATTACTACAAGAATTTGTTGCGCAAAGTCTCGTGTTACTCGCTCTTGTACATGACGTGTTCAATTTCCTGGGGTGATGGCTTAAGAAATGTCTGTCCGTTACTAAAGTGATCAATAAAAAGATTGTCAGGGATACCAATGTCATCGGACAAGTGTGGACAAGCTATACTGAATACCGATTCAACTTCGCAAGGGAATGTATAGTGGGTATCCGTCAAGACGTTCATATTTTCCTTTAAATTCGTCAATTCTGGTTTATTTTTTTATTGTCGCTGTGCTTTTTTTGCCGTATGTATCAAGAATGATTGCCAATAGTTTTTACAACACATGAAAGGCATGAATCAAACTTCAATAATTGTTGTAGGTCTAGATGTCAAACAGACAAGAAATGTAAAAGAGGGGATAACAGGAAACATCTACAATGGCTAATAATTACAATCGTATGCAACAATCTTCCAGGGAACCACATGGGAAAAAGACAAACAAGACAAAAGACAAATGTAGACAACGATAGAAACTTTGGACAGCCGGATTTGTTACTGGCACTAGTAAAAGCCAGCGGTATGCTTTGTTAACATTCAGTGCGAACATTTCCATCAATAGTTGCGAGATGTAGGTGGTTTGTAGTAAAGCCTCGCCTTTATTATACCATTTAAAACAGGATATTTCACTTCAGCTGCAAGTTTTGTTATCGAATCTTGACGTAGACCTCCATCAGGACTTACCATACAAAAAGTTTTTATATCATTTTCCTAAATGTAACAACCTTATTCATAAATATTGAGATTAGGAAAAATATGCCATAAAAACAGAAACTAATGGTGCAATTCCATTTATTTCTTTTTCTTTTGTATGATTCATTTTCAATTTAACTTCCTGCTCGTTTCGGTGATTTCGGCTTGCTACGAAATACTAAGTGTTGCTATTGAGCTTTCAATGTGTCAGATCCTAAGTTGGTGTAAGTGGAACTTCAAATAACTCTAGCTTCTGATTTTATTGTTCTCCATATTGTTGAACGTTGTCTAATGTATCTACAGTAACCCGTTTTGGAAGGTTTGAACTCGAAATTATCTACTTACTCATCCCAATCAAACATTTTTTTTACTCTTTGGTTTGGTTTAAACGTATTTTATTGTCAAAATCAAACATATATGACAAAGGATGAGACACAAGTTATAAACTTACGAGGTCTTCTCAGTTATACAGAAATACTAACTACAGATGACAATTTGTTACAGAAGATATTCACTATTAGTTATATTATGCGAAAATAATAGTAAAAAAAAATAGCATATAATAGCAACAGCATGGTGGTAAGATTTGTTGTTGAAGGTCAATGTCCGATGTGAGCAAAATTTAAACAGATCATTGTTTATTTTGAGTTAGACAAATCTTTTAGTGCCAGTCAAATACCTTTGTACTGCTGTGAAGAGTGAACAATTTTGATCATAATTTAGTTCTGGATTGCCAAAGAGAATATTTTCCACAGTGGGTCTAACGCCAAGGTCCAGTATATCATTCATCATTCTTTATCGAAGATGATTATAACTGTTACAATGAAGAAAATAGTGCTCAGTTGTTTCAATTCCATTACCACAATCACAAGTACAACTGTCAATAATACTACATCTGAAAAGGTCACATTTTAGAGCACTACACCTCCTTCTGAGGCGTGTGTGAAGAACATTAGCTTGTCTCGAACCAAAAGAAAAATAATTTTTACTCTTTAGTCCTTATAACTGAATACCGGAGTTACCTCGAATTCAGGAATATACGCAATCCAACAATTTATGTATATTAAGTGAAGATAAAATCTAAATGTTTAAAAGACCATAAACTCAAAGATGTTTAAAATCTGATTGAGAATAAACAACCAAAATCACCTAAGGACAGGTCTTTGCATGAGGGGGATACTCCTTAGTTTTCAACTTTATTTATACATATTTTAGTGCCGACATCTCACTATTTCATAAGGCCAAGTTTTCTGTTAGTGGACTGTTAGTCCCCGATGGTATTAACATACCCAGTAACTATTACTTGCTGCTTGCCCGAAAACCGATTTTATTTGGAAACTTGCAATATCATAATTAAAGAAAAAATGTTTAAAACTAAGGAGTATCTCCCTCTTGCATAGCTCTGTCATTAGCTGATTTTTGCCTTTCTGCTTAGATCCTTTCGCTTATTTGTTCTCTGTCAGCTTTTCACATCTTTCGGTTTTATGGATTTCCAAATGCTTTGATATTATCTGCACTGAAGAGACAAAAGTTGTCGAAATGGCCATATGTAGAAACTGAATTCACAATAACTTCGATATTGTGTTATTTATTTCTTACAGCCCCTTGTGACTTTGTCTCATGTATATTTACTCTATATCCTTTCAATGTTGATAAAGGAAAATCTCATAAATCAAACATCAGGAATGTATTTATTAATGAAAAAAAATACTCAAGTATGAAAATTAAATTAAAAGATAATAAATTTCTAGAAAGTTCTGCAATAGCGAAAATCACAATTAAGTATACCATAATCAAATGCATTTCGGGCCTTTGTAAAGCCATAACAAAAAATACATATAAAAATGAAAAACTATATACAAATTACAATGATATGCAACGATCAAATCGTGAAGCATGGATATTTTAAAATGCTACTAAAGGTAAACAATGTTTGTTGGTGTTCGTACAGCCTTGAAAGACTAGATTTTTCAAACTGGAATTCTTTGATCTAGAATTTGTGTTTGGTATGCTTTGTATCTCAAACCAAGACCTGTTTGGACATTGGGGACTACTTGCATTGTATATGAATATGTACATATAGAATCACTTATACTGTAGTTTTGAAATGTCACTATTTTAAGGTAACTAAACAGTTTTTTTTATTTAAGGGGGTAGAATTTGGTAAGCCTAAAAATTTCCACTCGGTTCTTTCTTATACTTACAGTATTTAACATGTACATGTTCAGACATACTATATGTAATTTTCAACAATTTCAATCTTTCCATTTTCTGTTTAGGAAGTCCAAGAAATACCGTTTTTCTCATATTGATATGAAATTATTTGAGATTAAAAGTTCGCTATTATAAATCAGTGTAGAAGTCAACATGAAGTATGAAAATGCATTTTATTATTAATAAATTTGAGTGTATTTGACTTAAGGATGCTCGCTAGTCATGTTTTGTTATTTCTGTCATATTTCCGATCTTCTCTGATTTAATCCATTTATAGAAAATATAATGTATATGGGAAATGCCCGCGAACCCCCCTATTTTCTTTGAAAACTTCATAATATACATCTCTACCAGTATTTTTGGCATAATTTCATTAAATCCTATTTATTTTTCGCATTTGTTCATGGATATACATTGCTTACGTTATCACTCATATCTCAAAAACGTCATCAGCGAACCATTATTTTTTTCGCATAAATTACTCCTTTTTTTAACAAAAATGAGATTTATTTGAAATCCTCTTTATTTTCAAGTTGTCAGTGAACATCCTTAATACGCTTTGTTATATATATAGCACCGCTCTTACGAATTAAAATATTAATTGTACGAAAACCGCGTAGCGGTTTGAGTGCAATAAATATTTTAATGAGTAAGGCGGTGCTATATATGATTTGTAATATGACCAATGAAAAACGTTTTACCAAGAGTGCGTTTAATATGCTAATGATTTTTAACATGAATGACAGGTAACAATCAACAAAGTCCAAAACGTACAATTAGCACGTGATTTAAAACGAGTACATATTTCAAGAGGTACAGTTGCGTTGCAGTCTGTAAGGTAATTTGGTGTTTTTTTTTTATTATCACACACGTACGTAGCTTGTTTGGAGAAATATACTGCAACTTGTTTTTTTTTTCACCCGCTCAATTTAAAAATATCTCAAGATTCAAAATCAAACAACTATTTATTTGTATACAAATCAATGTCAATCATTGTTTATATTGTATGCTCTATATAAGGGCCTTTTAATTGGAATAAAATATTATTCTTCTTCTATTTGAAAAAAAAATCATACCCCCCCCCCCGAAAACCAAATACTGCTTTCACTCATGTATACATATTATGTATTTTGTAGATCCAACACAAAACATTTCTGTACATGTAAACTGTCACAACAATAAGGGGACGACAATCTGATTTTCGGGGTTTGATTTGAATCCAAAAAAACATGTGCCAATTAATACAAATACATGATTTGATGTGGCATGTTGCCAAAAAAAAATTGTTTGTGATGGACATGAAAATAAATATTTGTTAGGTAAAATCGTCCACCGTCCACCCCACCCCGAGAAATCAAATGGTCGTCACCCCAACTTTACATATCCGGTAATTAGCACTTAGTTTCTGCATTTTAATGTACAGTTACATCGGTCAATTAAGTCTGATATACCTCTAGAGCTACGAGTCCGCAGCTAACCTCTGCCATGCTGGCGGCCTTTTTTCTATTTGCTAGGACCGTGGGCAGAGGAACCTGGGATTTATGTCCATACTGAGTTATAAGGTTCCTTTTTAGAAAAGACATTCGCAATGTGTGTTCTATCCTTTCCTCGACTATAAAATACTAGTAACAGGAATTGCTCCTGTAAATAACTAAATTTGAATGGCAATTCGCTGTTTGGGAGGGGGCATTGTAAAAAAAATAATTGGAACAGAAGAAGAATAAACGTGCAAAATTTGACAAATTAAAAGACATGTATAAAAAGGAACATATAAAAATCATCTTTCTGACAAGAAAGGCCCGAGTAAAATTTCCATGCCATAGGCACTACAATAAAGATAGTTATTTACTAACATTAGCTGTTTACAATAATAAAAAAAAACAAGATGAGTATCATTGGCTTCTGAATTTTCTGAGGGAGGAGTCAATGAATGCATTATCATCTAATTTGCATGAAGTTAATGCACTGAATTAAGCCCCTCCTATCCCATTGTATTTGTATTGTGTGCAGTAACTTTACTTTTCTACGGTGCGATAACTTCCAAATAGTGAAATTAATGCATTCTACACGGAATATCGACCTTTAAAGCATTGAAAGATCAAAGGAAATTTTAAAAATCATATTACAAAAATGCCAATTCAACATGATTGACAAAGTATGTCAATATGAACTAAAATGGGCAAATCGGGATTTTTCCATACTGGCCTAGTCCAATATTAGGTATTTCACAGGGTCTCTCCATTTTTCGTCTGTCAAAATGGAAAAACTCGGGTACTTAACTAATTTGTGTTTTTTGTCCTTGCATGCCAGACATGTCTAATTGAAATGTATAGACAGGAAATAAATGAAAAAAACTATCTCAGAATAAATAAAAACAATGCATAGAATTTACGTTTACAATTTATGGAACCCAAGTTAATTGATTAGGTATCATTGCGTAATGCTTTTTAAATTGACATAGACATAGGCCCTCAGTAAACCATATTGGACTTCGGCTTTCAGGCCAATATGGCTTACCTTGGACCAATAACCACGCCAATATGAAAATCATTACGCAGTATTACTATAAGAGTTTCAACTGAAATACATGGGTTTTCTTAACAATATGGGCGGAAAATTTTACTCAATTTTGTTTTCTCCTAAATATGAGTCATTTAATTTTTGCCGTACCGTTTTTCTGAATTTTAAATAAAGTAAGTGAGAACCGAACCGTCAGTCTGAAAAGAACAATCTAAGGACAATGGCAACGTCGGAAAAACGAAGAAACGAAGACATAACATAAGCACGGCACAGAAAAGAAAAGAAGACACGAACATATACAAAAAATGAACAACACAGACCCAATAAAAAACCATGGGTGAGATCAGGTGCACCGGTAGAGTAAGCATCTCCTACTTCTTATAAGACCCGCCGTGTTGAACATGTCAACTCCGGTAGCAAAGTCAAATCCGGTAGAGGAAAATCAAACTTTAGTGGCAAAGAGAAAGATCTGTTGTCATCTGGGAAACAGATGTCTCATAGCGGTCCACAAGATCGTGATGTCGACCGTAAAACTTCTGTAGTGATGACCTCAAGTTATGGGCAACATACCCTTGCTTAAGTAGCCTATTTGTAAGCAATCGAGCTCTATCAAGGTAGTCACTGTATCGACCACAGACCCTTGAGTAGCGAATCAGTTGGGAGATGTAAGCTCCGTATGCTGGTGCTTTTGGAATGTTGCTACAAAGAAAGGGGAAGTTGACTATTGGAAAAGTGAAGTCATCGCGTTTGTCATGTAGCCTAGTTTGTAGTGTACCTCTTTTGTCAATTTCAAGATGAAGGTCAAGGAACGAGGCTGATGTGGAAGTATCTGTAGTATCCTTAATTTCTAGCTCTTTTGGATGGATAAGATGAAGAAAATCACCAAAACGAGGATTATTTAGTGATAAAATATCATCTATATAACGGAAGCTTAAATTAAAGGACTGGGCCAGTTTTTTATCTTTATTTTGTGTATTTTTGTGTATTTTGTCTAAATTGTGTAAAAGTCAATGAAAATTTTGAATTCTATGCTTTCAATTATCTCGTTTTGTAAATCATGTAAGAGCATGCAAAAATCGTACCTTTAATTTTTTAAGTTATTTTTGGATATCATATCAGAAAATTCAGAGTTAGTGTACTAGTTATAGATTACAGGATGTAATTTAAAACTAGTACCTCATTTATAGGATTCAAGGTATTTTTTGAGAAAATCTATTTGCTGTATAAATAAAAATATTACAACTGTGGAGTTTTGTTCATTCCTACATTATAATGCATTTTATTCATTTATTTATTTAAATCCATGAAAAACAAAGTCATCACCCATATCCTTATTGAACCTCCTGTAACAAGATCATCCATAGAAGATTTATTCAGCAAACTGCTTATTGAGAAGGCCAATGCGTATATAATTTTGTCTTTGTATATGGTGTTTCGAATACACAATTAATGGCTTATTTACAATATCTTGCAACTTGTCATAGAAATACATTTTTCGGTTATGCATTATGAATCCCATTCCAAAGCGATATAACGCTCGCGTTTTGGATAACTGAAACCTTTCAGGTTCATCACTGTCAAAATTTACAACAAAAATCTTTTCAATTTTTCGATTTAAAAAATAATGCCATGCCAATTTGAATTCCAAACGTCGAGAATCAGCGTGAAATTGACCAGAATTATACATGTTGCAGGACTGAATAATTATTACGTATTTACATTTTATCATATATTCAATAATATTTTCTTCTACCGTTTGACCAGCCACAGAATCCCGACATGGTATATAAGTACTTATTTTGTTTTTGCTAAAGAATTGGTCCAATTTATGTAAAACGAAACTCCGAACCTCCATGTTTTCCTCATCAAATGATATATAAACATCAGTATTCCAATGACTAGTCGTATTCCTTACAAATCTTCTTTTAATTATCAAGAAATCAAATCGAAAAAATCTGTAGAGCAATATGGAAATAGAGAAAAGAATTATTGGTCCAGAGATTGAGAACATCCAATAATATGTTTTCTTTTTGTCACACAAAGGAAAATTGTCTACGAAATCTTCAAAATACGTGCTTTTATAATTCGAACAAAATAGTGGATGTTGTCTTGATGCCTTCTTGTATCTTCTCCATTCACCAATCCAACGATTATCACAAGTGCACGGTATACCATTAGTACCAAATCGAAAAATGTTCGGATCAAGAAGCTGAATTTCCTTTGGTAAATCTATAAGCATATGGTCTTCCAAACTTATATTTGCTGCTTCTTGAAGGAAGTGAATATTACCATTCATTACTTCGATTGGATTTTTATTCATATCAAGATTTTTTATCTTACTGAAATAACTGTGTCTCGGATTTGCCATTTTCATGTCATTATAGCTCATATTTAAAACTATATCATGATTTGTATCTGGTATCACTTGAGGAAAGTCCGTACAAGACTGGTTGGAACAATCAACAATTAAAAAATTCCGATTCGGTTGCAAGGTACACTGGCATTTGCATTTTCCGTTTTTGGAACAATTGGTTGATAAATCGCATATCATCTGATCCCGCAAGTAATCATTATAGTATACAGTTTTGATGGTTATATTTGCCAAGCTTGGAGGAGAACGGCAATAACTTTCATGAATGTGTTTAGAAAAAACTCTCATGAAAGTGGAAAGGTCCAACGGGAAAAATTCTGCAACATGGCAATCACAGTCATATGATGTTCCTTCAAATCTACCTGTTCCACATGGCATATACTCTTGGATCTTCCTTTTATCTATAAGCTTGCTTATGGCCAAAAGTGGATGTTGTGTTATAGAAACATTTTGAAAATCGAAATTCCCGCATAAGAAATTTTGATTTTTGCCAAATAAAAAATTTCCTATGTTTGTAAAATCAATAGATTGCTTATTGTTAGCATAACTACCACCACACGTTGTTTTATTTGGCATAAAGATATTTGAAACGTCCAATTTACGCAACCAATTACCCTCAAAATTAAATTTAAGTATATGAATGTCTCCAAATATGTTATCGTCTAATGTGGTGATTAAATTGTACGAAAGGTCTACTGTACGAAGCTTTTGCATTCCTAAAAATGTCTCGTTAGAAACATGTGATATTTGATTTCTTTTCATTATTAAAGTATCCAGTTCAATAAAACACGAAATGTTTCCAAGTTCTTCAAAAAAATTTTGAGAAACATCTATCTTTACAATGTTGAAATAGCAAACATTGCCGGGAAATGCCGATAAATATCCTCCAATGTGTATAAAGTAACTCGGAAACCTTGAGTCGAAATGCCTTGTAAAAACCTTGCTGTGTTTTCCATCAACATTCATCAGTTCCGTATGAAGATTATTAATTTTGTTTGTACCTGGAAGTTCCCATTCAGGAATAGCATCACATGCACAGCAGTGATCTGTTTTAATTTTTGAATATTTTTGAAAACAGTCTCCGTTGTTAGGACACCAAAGATTTTTTTCTCCATCTGGACTCCAAAATGTAAAACCACTTATAGAATTACCCGTTCTGTACATAACATACAAAACCAATTGAAATATGTGAATTGTAAGTATTATTCTTGCCATCACAAGGGTTTATATTGCGGATTGAATAATACATGTAAGTTTTGCTCTTTTAAGATATCTTGTATGAATACTTCCTACTGGAAAACTCCAAGTGATAAAGGTAGTTATTTGTAAAACTGCAATAAATATTTTTGACCGTCGTTAAATCAAAGTAATCGTGGTTTCAATACGTGTTTATCTACAAGGATAATTTAAACAATGTATAATACTCAACAACAATAGAAACACGCCATTTGTTTAATGTTGTCCAACTTCATAAAATATATTAGCAATACTTGACTTTTTTGTATTTATTTAATGTCAAACGTCCAGAACAAGCAAGGCGATTTAAGTAAAAAAAATATATCATTTTTTAAATGACAGCAACGGTTTCTATTGAATATGTAAGAAAACAAAAGCCAAAGAATCACTCACCTCAGAATTGGTTTGCCTAGGAGTTGTATTGTCTACAGTTACAAAACAGTTAACTTTTCACCACATCATACAGGTGGCAACACAAAAAGTGTAAAATTCATCGTTTTTAAATCATGCTTGCACTTTTGCGTTAAAAAGGTGTTTTTTAGAAAAAGAAATGGAGAATTCAAATTCAAAAAAATGTTTCATCTTTTCAGAATTTCGTCTCTGTGGTAGGAGAAACGATTTGTAAATATTTCAACATGTAACGAAAAGTATTTTGAGAAATCTATACTTTTGAATTTGATGTACAAAGAATTAGTGAATGAAAGGATATGGGGTAAATGCCCATGAGACAAAGTCTCTACAAATTTATAGTAAGAGCAAGCAAAAGAACAACGCTTTACGTTACACGTTAAAGCATGTTCCACTTCCTTATGATAATGGAAATCTTACGATTTCAGCCTTACTTTTACACTAAGCTTTATCAAATGACTATATATAACTGAAAAATATTGAATTCACCGTTTACGACATTGACAAATATCTGCAGTCATGTGCATTTACACACCTTTTTTTCACACAGGTAAACATTTCTTAGTGATGGGTTGTCCTATTTATAGGGCGACCAAGTAACTTGATAAAATAGATGACCCGATTTGACATACCTAATAATAGCAAGGTGTACTCGTTTGAGGTTAACAATTGTAATCCACGGACTTTTGGTTTGTAAAAGCATTATCAATGTCGTTCAAAATTTCTTTTGCGTTTAATGCATGCATATTTCAATTACATGTTGGGGAATTTTGTTTTATTATTTCATTTACGCTTATGTATTTTCTTGAATAAATGGATAGGGGAGGTCAAAGCACATAGTAAAAGCTAAAGTGAGAATTGTTTTTCATATGACTTCAGGTAATACCTGTCAATACCAATTTCAGAATGAGCAGTCTTGTCGATAATAACGGGCCGAAAATGGGACATGTTTAAAAAATTATTTGAATTCATCAAATTAAAACTGAATTAAGAAGTGTACAATATTTGTACACAACCATGCAAAATCTGATGCCGAAATATGCAATAACAAATCAGCAGAAGAAAATTTCCATTATCTAAAGGAAGTGGAACAGACTTTAGTGATGCGTTTCTTTTATTATCGAGTACATTTGTTTATGTCATAACCACGATAAGTCCGTCAGCAGTTTAAGAAACGTCTAAAGCTATAAAATTCTGCAAACTTGCTATATATAGTTATACAAATTTGTTTCAAATTAAGGAGTGCCCCAGTGCAAAGATCTGTCCTTAGCTAATTTTGCTTCTGTAGTTCCTATCACCTTTACAAACCTTTCGATTCATTCAATTTATTTCAATTTGATCTGAAATGTATAGACATATAGAATAATGGAAGTTTTGTTTTTGATACAAGAAATATTGGCGAACAATAATGGACGAGCCCCTTGTTGGCGAGTGCATTATTGGAGGCAATAATTCTTGTATCAAAAACAATACTTCTATTATTCTTTTTATCGGTAATTAACTAATTCATTTAATAGAACATATTTTGAAAATGAATGTTAATTTTCAACAAATCGTGAAATTGACTAGTATTGATTAGTAAAAGAATTTGTCATCCAGTAAGTTTCTTTAGATGTATATTTCTTTGTTTCATTGATTCTGATTGACAAAGTAGCCTAAGATACTTTTTGCCAATATTTTTGCATATTCGGGCAGTAACAAATACTAAAAAATATTTGCGTCGTGAGATCAATGGTAACTCATACAAATTACCGATAAATTAGTTGAAATGACCAATCACAGGATAGAAGTTTACAGCAACTTCGGTATTTAATAATTTGTCACATACAGAAAAAGAGTAGAGTTGTAAGAAGATTATAAAAGCTTGTGCGACATACAAAAATTAAAGGTGCATTTCACATCTTGTACTATTGATAGTATTGGAGTACGGCCATTGTTTTTGAAAAGTCTTTGTGATTAATATTACAAATGTTTTACTATGGGTTATCATGACAGAAGCAAGCATGTCTTCATGAATAGACTGGATCTTCGTATTGATTCCTGATTAACCGATTTTATTTTGAATAAGCAATTTCTAAATTTTACAAAATTTTGTTTAAAACTAAGGAGTATCTCCTTCATGCATAGTTCGGTCCTAAATTCTATGTAGATCATATTAGTAGTTTGTTCTCTATCAGCTCTCACACGTACTTCGGTTTACGAAGATCCAAAGGTTTTGTTTGATCTGCACTGAAGGGATATAAATTGTCAAAATGCTCATATTCAGAGACAAAATTAACAGCAACTTCGGTATTTTGCTTTCTAAATTAGTTGATTTGCTTTCTAAATTGGTTGTTTTGCTTTCTAAATTGGTTGTTTTGCTTTCTAAATTGGTTGTTTTGCTGGAGTATTACTATCTTTAGTTCAATGTGTCTTTATTGGATTTCCACTTAAAGTGCATTAAAAAGAGCAATAACATTTTTTCCTTTTATTTTAGCGATTTTCGATCCTATTTTGATTATCTAGGCTACCTCTATATTTAAATATAATAATACTCATTTTTCAGATTTTGGAAACGTGTTACCATTTCTGAGATTAATGAAACATTTCTTTGGATTTTTTTTAATGTAAAGTTTCGGAATACTAGTATATCTACGGATTTGGGCAACCTTTGTCATTTCTGTGCTGGAAGAAATAAAAGGAGTACAAAAAATCACTTTAAAAAGCACTTCATTTTAAATTTTATCAGCAGATTTTAATGGAATCTTATGTTTTGACAACTGAGGCGATGACCAAATCATATAATTAAGTACCGAAGTCACTGTAAATTCAATTTCTGTAGAATGTCAGGACAACAACCTATGTTTTTTCATTGCATATTAAATCATCTGGAAGACCAAACACCAAACATATGTGTAAGCTGACACAGAACAAATAAAAAAAATAGCTAATGACAGCTGAATCAGAGAAATAGCAAAACACTTTTCCATAAAGATATTATTAAAATTCAAAGGCCGAAAGAGACAAAGCAGCTTCAAAACCACCGAAAAAAAGTGTCACACGCAATGGTTCTGACTTGGTACAGGCATTTCAAAAGAAATGGTGGGTTAAACCTGTGTAATAGCGCGCCAAACCTCCCCTGTTATTGTGGTAGTGTCCTTTAGCAACTAAGCAGCGATACCTCTCGAAAGGTCTCTGAGAGGGACTGATATCTTTCAGAGAACAAGTTTATTGATCGTATGAGAAGGAAATTTTAAATTGAAATAAACGGAGATCCAGAAACATCTACAACGGCTGAAAATTACAATACCTTGTAACAATCTGCTAGAGAACTACACAGGAAAATTACAATACCTTTTTACAATCTGCTAGAGAACTACACAGGAAGATTACAATACCTTGTTACAATCTGCTAGAGAACTACACAGGAAAATTACAATACCTTGCTACAATCTGCTAGAGAACTACACAGGAAAATTACAATACCTTGTTACAATCTGCTAGAGAACTACACAGGAAAATTACAATACCTTGTTACAATCTGCTAGAGAACTACACAGGAAAATTACAATACCTTGTTATAATCTGCTAGAGAACTACACAGGAAAATTACAATACCTTGCTACAATCTGCTAGAGAACTACACAGGAAAATCACCATTAAAACAAAAGACAAATGTAAAAATTAAGAGGAGCTCGGGACAGTCGGATTTGGTACCGGCACTACCAAAGCCATCGGTAGGGTTAAACCGGTTTATGGATACCTAAATACTCCCTTTCTCTGTCCCGTTTCCTTATAGTATAAAAAACATACGAATAAAATATAATACAGGTAGGCTACCAACTCAGTGTCCACCATATTGAAAGTAAAGCAAATGACAATACGTAATTTTGAAAGATGGGTCAAGGGGTGATCGCCTGGCTAGCTTAAGAAGCGTAGTCTGCTCATAAAACACTGTCGCTGAAGCCTTGATTAATTAGTCGATCACGGACATAAGTATGCCAAATAAAAATGTCTATATGATTGGTGCTAGCTCTCGCGTAACGAATCCAATGTGAAACATACACTCATATCATATGAGATGCAAGTCCAAAAATTATGTTGATCTAGCGGTTTCTGTTTATTTCCTTTATTTCTTTTTCTGGAGGATATGTTGGTGGGATACATTTAGCAAAAGAATTGTTATCAATGAAAGAACATCATCAATGTATCTAAAGGTGAGATTAAAGGATCTAGCACCTTTCATTTTATAAGCTTTTACGAGTGTCTCTGAAGAAATCCAGTCTCGTTGGAGTATCAGAATAAGTCTGCGAATAGATTCAATCAGTATACAACCTTGCTGTTGATAAATAGCAACTGTAAATGGAACAAATATATTGTCTATAAAACATCAAGCTAACTGCATACCTGTGATTCATCTAAGCATACTTTTCCTTTTAAATTGCATTTTTTGGAAAAAGTACATATGTATTTATAACCTAATACAACAAACTTTTTTTGAATCAGCAAAAGCCTTTCGCATAGAAAAATACGGAGGTTATTGTGCATATTTAGTTTTTGCATATGCCCATTTCGACAACTTATGTTTCTCGAGTACAGACCAATTAAAACATTTTGAACTCCATGAACTGAAATATTTGTAAATTTAAGCTGTCAGAGGACAAATCACTAAAATGATCCAAATAGAAAAGCCAAAGTCAGCTGAGGACAGAGTTATGCAGGAGGGAGACGCTCCTTAGTTTTAAACAAAATTTTCTAAATTTTAAGATATTGTAAATTTCAACATCGGTTTACGGACCAGCAACGAAGTACTGGCTACTTGGTAGGTAAATACCCTCGGGGACTAACAGTACAACAGCAGTGACATCGGCTTAGTGGTAATGAATAATAAAATATCCAAGTTATTGTACATTTAGTTTCTGCATTTGGTCATTTCGACATTTTATGTCCATTCTGTGACGATCAGTCAAAATAAATGGAAATCCATAACTGAAATATGTGTAAAAGCTGACCAAAAAAAAATCACTAAAATGATCCAAATAAGCAAGCAGAAATCAGCTAAGGACAGACCTAGTTGAGAGGGAGATTCTCCTTAGTTTTAAACGAAATATTGTTAAATGGGGATAATAACAAAATTTCCGAACAGAATTCTCAAAAGCCGAAGTCCACGAGACAAAAAGACAAATCATGTAGAAACCACCAAAAAAAGATGTCGACCACATAGTTCTGACTTGGTTTAGGCATTTCAAAAGAAATAGTGGCTTGAACCGGTTTACGGTTATTAATGTATTGTTTACAATTTAAATATTGTATGCTTCTAGATAAAATCGGTTTTCAGGCCTGAATGATACTTTTTATTGGTAATTTTATCATGAGGAAGTGTGGTATAAAGTGTGGAAAAAGCAAATAAAAAGAAAGGTAATGGGGTAAATGTCAAGGAGACAACATCCCATATCCAGGTTAAAACGACAAAAAAAAACCAAAACATCTTGAGAGAATGTATTTGAGACAACGGCAGTAGAAACCGAAGGAACAAAGGGGTGAAATTTACAAAAATCGAAGTCCAAAGACACGGCCAAAGCGAGAACACAGAAAACAATGACGTTAGACAAAAAACAAAAAACAATGACGTTAGACAGATACAAAACACAGAAATAGAAATTACAACATTCAAAACAAAGGCACTCACAGTGTGAACTCCGGTGAAACTGAGAGTGACATCAGGTGCTCCGGAAGGGTAAGCATGTCCTACTCTGTTAACAGCACCCGTCACACTGTGAGTGATTCAATCCGGGAAAATGTCAAAGTCGGTAGTCAAAAAGAGAAAATGAACGGGACGGGATTTAAGATTTTTCAATAAATCTTTCGAGTTTTGAATTGTCTACATGTGATTTACATAAAAGTAAATGAGATTATAAAACTTAAATGCACATTTGCAGAAATAAAATTAACAGTAACTTGGGTATTTTGTTATTTCTGGCAATATGCTTGATTTTTTTCTTTGACTGCAGAATTTTTTTTTTTGTAATTCTTTATTTTCCAAAAAACATAGTATTATAATTACAAAATAAGTATATATCGAAAAAATATGCATATATAATCGTGATAATGAAAAGTAATATAATTTACTATATTTAAATAATTATTAAAAATGGAATATATGGTACAATTGTTTGATCAATCCTCAGGTGCAGCAGATATGATTCTCCATTTATTTCAACAGAAAAAAGGGAACTGGCCTTCTTTTTGACTCGTATTTCTTTTTTTTGGTTTGTACTTTGATAGATACTAAATTCGGTTTTAAGTATGGGGTAATAACAAAATTAACGATCAGAATTGTCAAGAGACGAAGTCCAGGAGACAAAAAAAAAAGACAAATCAGGTGGAACCACCGGAAAATTGTCGATTGCAATGTTCCTAACTTGGTACTGGCAATTCAAAAGAGATGGTGGGTTAAACCGGTTTTATGGCAAAATAAACCTATCATTCCATTGCAATATTTGACAATCAAAAGAATATTGTCAACTGCCATTTTTGAATTTTGTAAAGTGCAACCAAATATAATTTCTACAGGATTAAATGGAAACTGAATACCCTTTTCAGGAACCAGTTATGGAGAGAAAGCTTAATATTTTTAACTGTTTTGCATGTCCAAAAAAATATATATAATAATTTCTTTAAATTCACAATAGAAACTGGAAAGTTCAGTTTTTAAATAAAAAAATTGTTGCAATAATTCTCTGTTTAATTATGAACTGTAACATACTCAATCTGCAATTTTTAGTAATCTTAAGTGTAGACTAACATATAGCTCCAATTATCAACAGAAATTTCTAGTTGTAGCTTCCACTTTTTTCTACTTTTAGTGGTTCATCTGCATATCCTTTCACGAAGTTACTGTATTTATTTTTTTTAAATTCCTAGGATTTAATTCTATCTTGCTTATCATCTTCTACCGTTGTCACTTTATTTCCGTTTTTAACTTTCCCTTCAATTCTTTTTGAATTGAATGGTTTATTCCATAATGTTCAAGGTATGGGCAATGCAATTTATATTTTTCTTTGAACTACTCATCACTTCAAAAATCTTATACTATCATCAACAAGATCGTTGACAAAATATATGTCTTTTTCACATCATTTGGGATAAAAACACATCTTTTTATTTATTACAATATTTTGATTGAACAATATGGGTTGACTCAAGATATTTATGAGTGGATTGTGCTACTTTTAATTTTTACCAATTTAACAGGATATCTCGCCAAAAAGGATTTAAAGAATTAGCAACCCTTTGGATACTATCTATATTAAGCATAAATACATTTTCACCTCCACATTTTTCGAACTTATTGGTAATTAGAATTTTTCAGGGAGAAAAAAAAATTAAAGAATAATCCATGACGCCCCAATGAATAGCAAAAGGATTTGACATATGGGACCTTCAAATTTTTCCTCGCAATATTTATTAATTAGGACATTTCTTTTTATGCAGTCCTACTTTCCTTGCCAAAAGAGATTTAAAAGTGTCTTTTGTTTATGTTCAAAATATGTAGACTTGAGGTAAAGAGTTGAATTAAGGTCTGTAATACCTGATATTTGATTACTGTGACTTTTCCCATAAATGTTAACTCTCGATATATCCAATTGTTTAACAATTTCTTAACACACAGAATTCTTTCAGAGTTTTATCATATTTTGTCAAATCTATGACACGCGATAGTAACAAAAATGCGATATACCTAGTATTTTGATCGCAAAATAGGGGTTTTCGTGCGAAATACCAGGTATACCGCTCGTTAACTAGGGGTTTCCGATCGGTATACATAGTATTTCGCAGAAAACCCTAGTTTCCGAATGAAATTGAACGGAAACTAGGGGTTTCCGACGAAAACCCATAGTTTCCGATCGGTATAGGAAATTCGAGTTTAAATCGAAAACGCTATTCATAGTTTTGGTCGATGAGAAACGAGAAACGGAAATCGCTACTTGATATTTAACGTTCGTCCAATCAGAATCCGAAACCGGTGTTCAGAGTTTGATTAAACCAATCAAAATCATTGATTCTATAATTCTCTTTTATTTTATTCAACTTTCGTAATTTTTATTTATTATATGTATTTTGATATTATAAGTTAATAATCAAATACAGTTGTGCCTGTGACACTTTTGGGGTGCGAATGGATATCAGATTCCCGGGTCAGTAAAATTTTCAAAACATCTTTTTTTTGACAGTTTTAAAGAGTAAGTTTAAATCACAGACTAAAAATTGTACTTTTCATACCTTTTTAATGCTAAAATTCATAAATTTGTTGCTTTACGAATTGTAAAACTCCTTCAAAGGGATATTATGCTGTAAAATTTCCAAAACACTGAGTAGTTTTTGTCATTTTTATTTATTTAGATGTTCTCTATTAAGATCGTATTGGTAATTTGTTCTCTATTTAGATCGTATTGGTAATTTGTTCTCTATTAGTTTTTACACACATTTCGGTTCATGGTTTTCCAAATTTTTCGATTTTATCTGCACTGATGAAACATAAGTTGTCGAAATGCGCATATGCAGAACCTAAATTTATAGTTACCTCGGTATTTTTTTATTCTAAAGACTGAGGTTAAACCGCTGATTGAAAATCTTACTTTTCATGACTATTCTATGCTAAATTTGATGATTTTTTTTTATTTCGCAACATATCAAACTCCTTCGCAAGGATATAATGAAGTAAAATTTATGAAAACAATTAAGTTTTTTTTCATATTTAAAGAGTTAGTTTAAACAGCAGACTAAAAATTGTACTTTTCATACCTTTTTAATGTTAAAATTCATGAAGTTTTTGCATTGCGAATTATAAAACTCCTTCGAAGGATATTATGATGTAAAATTTTCAAAACACTGAATTGCTTTTGTCATTTCTAAAGACTGAGTTTAACTGCTGATTAAAAATCTTACGTTTCATAACTATTCTATGCTAAATTTGATTATTTTTTTTTATTTCGCAACATATCAAACTCCTTCGCAAGGATATAATGAAGTAAGATTTTCAAAACACTTAATTTTTTTTTGTCATTTTTAAAGAGTTAATTTACTTTTCACACCTTTTTAATGCTAAAATTCATGAAGTTTTTGCTTTGGGAATGATCAAACTCCTTCGAATGATATTATGATGTAAAATTTTTAAAACACTGAATTATTTTTGTCATTTTTAAAGACTGAGTTCAAACCGCTGCCTAAAAAATTATTTTCATACCTATTTTATGCTAAATTGGTGATTTCTTTAAACAATCAAACTCTTTCGAGAGGATATTATGAGTCAAAATTTTCCAAACACATTATTGTTTTTGTCATTTTAAAGAGTAAAGTTAAACCGTTAACTTAAAATTTTACTTTTCATACGCTAAAATCCACAAAAAAAAAATTTAACTTCTCGAATTATAAAACTAATGGAAAGGATATGATGAAATAAAAGTTTTAAAACACTGAACTGTTTTGATCATTTTTAAGACTGATTTTTTGTTATTTTAGCCGCTAATTAAATTATTTATTTATCATACATATTTTATGCCAAATTTCATGAGTTTTTAATTTCGAAACAGAGTACACATCAAATTATATGAAAATAAACATCTTTGCTCTAGAGATTTCTTAAATTGAATATTTTTTAAAACCAAGTCTAAAACGGCGATATTCACAACGGTGAATATAGACAGTCGAGGTCGAATCTTCCGATGACCCGCGAATCTGATATCCATTCGCACCTCAAACTGAGTGTCACAGGCACAACTCTATTTTATTATTAACTTATAATATCAAAATACATATAAAAAATAAAAATTATGAAAGTTGATTTAAAAGAGAGAGAATTACAAGCGATAGACAGAATAAACGATTTTGATTGGTTTAATTAAACCCTGAATACCGTTTTCCGTTTCTGATTGGATGAACTTTAAATATCAGAGAGCGATTCCCGTTTCTCGTTTCTCATTGGCTTAAACTATGAATAGCGTTTTCGGTTTAAACTCGAATTTCCGGTACCGATCGGAAACTATGGGTTTTCGGCGAAATACTTTGTATACCGATCGAAAACCCCTAGTTTACGTGCGGTATACCTGGTATTTCACACGATAACCCTTAGTTTTCGTTCGAAAAACTAGGTATACTGCATTTTTGTTACTATCGCGTGCCATACAAATCATAGTTAATTCACAAAAAGTTTGAATTTTCCTGTGTGATTCCAAGATATACTTTTTCAGGAAACAAAATATCAGTTCCTCCAAATCTTGTGGCTATCCATATCGCTTGGGTCCTATCGAGGTTTACTCTCAGACCAGTATATTGAAATAATTTATGTAATATATGGAGAGGTTGCTTTAATGAATCAGGATTGTCATCTAAAGTCAATGACGAATCATTGTTATATTATCGCAGTAAGAATTCAGAGTCATTAATTTTGATCCCATTAATATGAGGATCATTTCTTTAAAAAAAGAGAACAACTCAAAAGTTTCAAAACTAAAATAAAGAAGGAGAGATAGGAACCCTGACGTACACCTCTTTCATAATTGAAGAATTCTGACCACTAACCATTATTTGATATACAACTCATGATTTTAGTATAAAAACTTTTAACCCACTACAAAGTCAAACCCATAAAACTGTAACGTACTTTGTATAAATGACCATTCTATAGAATCAAATGTTTTTTTTCAAAATCTAAAAGAAGTAATAATCCAAGAATGTCGTCATTTACTGTAGTTTCTAAAATGTCTAGAATAGTACGCCTGCACTCACCAATATAACCTATTTAGGATACCTTTTGAGTGTCACTAATTATTGTCTGCAAAACAGGTTTAATGCTTGTAGCAATGGCCACAGATCCAGTTTTTACATCACAATTAAGTAATGTAATGGGTCTCCATTTTTTTTAAATAATGTTAACATTTACCTCTTTTGGCATACAAGTTATATCACCCTCTCTTTGACTAACTGACAATTTTCCTTTTAGATATCACTGAGCTATTTATTAATGTGGTTCGGGGGTATAAGCAAAATCCACCAGAATTTTTCAATAGTTTTCAGAATTGCACTGCCAAAAAAATTAATAAAAATTGGTGGACAAGGACCATATAAGCTCATAATTTTTCACCGATTGATTTTTTATGTTATGAAAAATTAACATTCTTTAGAAATTATTCAAATTATATCCATGAGAATTTGGAACAATTTATATATTGCTAGCCCCTGTGTTGAACTTTCCAAAAACAAAAAGAAAAATGGGGGTCCCGGACCATATTATGTAATTATTTCACAAAATCAAAATTTTCGTTGTGATTTCTCTTTGTAAATTTTTTTTTTTAAATTACTTCACTTGTTTAAATTTTCATTTCAAAGAATTTTACAGTACTGAATTTTTCGTCTTAAATAAATGCTTACCTAAGATAAATAATCCCATTATCCGTTATTCTTCAGGCACATTTTGACCTTATACAGTGTTCCAGATTGTATATAGCTTCCCTTCTAAAAGGCTAAATTTCGTACACAAGCCAGTTTTAATCGATACATATAGTTAAAATATACCATTTTTGTTAATCAAAATAAAAAAAAAGTTATGCATATAAATGTGGATTTAATTATAAATTCTTATAAAAACACGAAAATTTAAAGAAATCAGAAGAATTTTTTTTTTTGCGAGGAGAGCAAAAATTACTGGACTCGATACGCGTCTTCCTGGCGGTGAATATGACTCCGCACTAAAGATTGGATGGAACTTTCAAATCTGACAAGGTCTTGTTCCTTGTTCGTCTCTCTCTTATCCCACGCTCTGGCATAATCATAATCCTCAACAGCGCCCATCAGGATATTTAACTTCAAATTCAAATAGTGTTTCTTGAAAATTGGTGCAATTGGAGACCACCTTCAGTAAAAATTATTTCAATTATCTTTAGATCTGGGTAATGACATGCCAAGAGGGACTGCAAACAAAATAAGAGGCAGAACAGTCGGAGGTCAGAGGATATTTTTTCAATGCCGAGGTCCTGCAATGCATTTTTGTAATTAAATACTCACGAAAATGGTTTACATTTACTCCATATCCCTTCGTAAAATACTGTATAGCGGTAAAATACTAGAGGTTTGGAATGATCTTTGCAATAAGGAGGGCTTATATAAGTGACTTCTCTGCGATTCAAAATATTGCTGATGTTAATAGCATCGGCAAAAGGAATTCCAGTAAGATCTTTAAAGAAAATATGAGCACCGAGTACATTGCATTTTATAAAAACTTTGAGCAGAAAAGACATGAATGCCAATAAAAATCTTTACTGAAAAGGACATTAATTCCTATAGTGTTGTACCACAAAAATCTAGAAAGCTGTAAGTAGTAATAACAAGGATTCCATAACTTACATCCAGCATATAATTCTGTAGGAACGAAATGGAATCGAATAAAAACCTTCAGTAGGAAAATGATGGAAGGGACAAGAAACCGACACAGAACAGTACAGATTTGTCGTGGAATATATACAAACCTACAGCAGTTAGTCATGACTAAATATATTTCAAGAATTCATGACAGTGTAATGATCACAAATAGAGACACAACAATACTGAGGGGGACGAAAATAAATATACAAAGGCAACAAAAACTAGAGCAATAACAGTGTAAAACCCTAAAATCCAGGAGTTTTAACAGCGTTTCGAAAAGGTTGAACATGACCTACTTCACGATAATAAATCTATTTAGCCTTTAACAGTAATTTCATGTAATCCACATACTTATAAGCAACAAATAAGCTTTGAAATAAAAAATGTTTGATCTTTATCTCCACTGAAGACATATGGCCGTATGCACTATTCAATTTTACTGCAATTTATAATAGTATTTTGGCTTTGAACAAAATATATATTAAATCGTAAAAAAATTAACGACATTTAAAAAAAACAAGGGAAAGTTCCCTAGTTTATTTTGAATTTGAAACACCACGTGGTTAATTGTCTAAAATGAATCTGATAACATGTATTTTAATTCTAATGTTACAAGGAGAATTGCAAGTATCAACAGTTATTGGTTTTAGATATTGGACAAAATTTATTCTTCCTAATGGAAAACTCCCGAGTTGCGTTTTAATGGCCCAACCTTGATAACACTTGTCCAGTAACTACTTTTAAAGTCAATTTCCAATTTAAATTACCAACATTTTTTATATACATATACTTGACCATAATGTTTTGTTCGGTTTGACATGTGTTGCTGCTGCAAAACATTTATTGAAGTTAAAATTTTGCACACTAGTGAAACATTATTCGCCGAAATGTTCATGCCGTGCACTTAATTTTGTATTATTTTAACTACTTACAAATTCAATCCTGTCAAATAATGACTTAATATTGTTGTAAATCTTTGTTTAACAGTAAGGTTTCGTAAAAACAAAGAGAGCAATCTTATCTTCCCTGTTCATATCTATCGTCGGTAAATAATATCAGAAGTTACATCACAGCTCTCTTGTTCTAATCTCCCCAGCAATCTCACTCCAGTTATATAGACCAAAGGATATTTTTACATTTTTGTTTTTGACAAGGCCAGATTTTGAAAACTGCTCATTTTTTGGGGGGGGGGACTTAGTAAAATTTTTTGCTTTAAATTTTTTTGTTTTACTATCCATAATTTTTTAATGATAAAGATTTTAAAACGCTGAAAAATGACATTGTCCATAGTGGGATTCGAACCAGGGTCATTTCATTTACTAGACTTCTGCATTACCTACTACACCATAAACTCGTTGGCTTTTTAGTGTTAAAGAATCATATATAAAGAATTGTTGTGGAGCTCAATAAGGATATATATATTATTACTATAATACAGAATATTTAGTTTATGACATTGTTAAAATGAAAATATTTTTTAAGAATGTATATCGCTTTTTCTTCACTTAATAAAAATAGCTGGGATGTAAATAAGTTATCATACTCTGACTTGATGTGTCTGTTTAGCTTCACACCCCGGCATCTGACCGTCGGGTGATCTTTTACAGACACACCGCGTTTTCGTGTGATAACAATTACAGAAATCCCAATCTCATATTGTCTATTTCATCTTTAAAAGGTGATGTTAATGTTAAGTGATCTTAAGTTCCATTTTGATAATGGAAGTTGTAGATAATCACTTTTTCGAATAAAAAAAAACAAATTTGAGGCTTTATTTGCTGAAACAAAATAATATTGTAAGGTAAATATACACGTAAACCTTGGTCACAATTCTTTTTAGGACATTGCTTGGAAGTGTGCAAAGAAATTGGTAAGCCGTTGTCCATCGGGTCCATAGAGTCATTAAATGTTTATTCTTTTCGGCTCTTGAAAATATAAATGAAAACCAGGATTCACAGAATCTTTAAAGATCCTCTCATCGTTGAAATTGGCCAATCCCAAAGAAAATTGCGTCATTGTCAATGCGGACAAAACTTCTAAAAGTATAATATCCGTTTTTAAAACTATTTCGACTGCCTCGTGAAAGAGATGGCTATTGCAAACCTTCTTTATACCTCTGGTGCATTATCGAGTGACTAGATTACTGAGCACCATTTTTTTGTTGGCATCTATTAGCATCAAAGTGAATGATGAAAAAAATCAACCCCTTAAATTTAAAGGGCAGAAAAAACATCATAAAGTCAATACAGAGATTCATTTCAGGGCCCACTAAAATGAAAATAGCATATTGCTATAAAACCCAATTCATGTCGATTTTCTGGCATTTGCAATTATAAAAAATTTCTTGAAAGTCT
Source organism: Modiolus philippinarum (assembly GCA_002080025.1). Taxonomy (NCBI): domain Eukaryota; kingdom Metazoa; phylum Mollusca; class Bivalvia; order Mytilida; family Modiolidae; genus Modiolus; species Modiolus philippinarum. The sequence goes on from MJUU01008228.1 coordinate 165,434, forward strand.
TTTGCAAATTACGGCAAAGGTCAAATGTTGTAATGGAAAGCAAGACTCTGTTTCACCAATGAAGCCTCTTATTCAGTTTTCTTTACGATGATATATTATCAATACATAGTATGTATTCCAACTGATTGAACCAAAGTAAATTTCAATTATCTTTTTGCTAGTGCAAACCACAATTAACACCATGTACAGATATTTATCGTTATAAAGCTGCATTTCTTAAAAAGTTCAAAAGCAAAGTTTTCTCCAAACCTTCCTTTTTTGCTTCAGAACCATACTGAGTCAAAAAAAAGTACGCAAACCTTCTTACCGTAGTCAAAATTTAGAATTCTTCATCGAAAACTTAATGTCGAATTTGAAGATTGCATTTTCATTTTTCAAAAGATAATATTGATGCCTATGGAAGCTTCTTCATTTTTTATACAAGGTTAACGAGGGCAAACACAAAGAAACTAAACCACTTTGGCTAGTCGCTACAGAAGATGTACTTTTTCTTAATGATCAGAAATGTACATAAGATAAAATAACTGCTGTCTGTTGAGACATATTTTCTGTTGATTGTCTTTTTTCTAAGTTTTGAATGGTTGTTTCTCCATTGGTGTGATATATATATCATTTGCCTTTTTGGCTCTAGATTTAGCTCTCTTCGGCTTGTGTCATCGATATTTGTTCGCCAATTTCAAATTACTCATAAGGATTGCCACTTCTTAGATTTTAAAAACTGTCCCTGAATTTCGGTATTCTCTTATTTCATACATCATTATGCATCAGAAAATTTTGCACACTGACCTTCTTTTTTCTTTTCAAAATATGATTGTATACATCTTCAATAGATTTTCTTTATATTCCTCCATCACATTTCAAAGGTTGATTGCCTTAATGCAAAGTGAATAAAAAGTCTAGAGAAGTTCGGTTTCCCGCCAAAATTTCAGACGTTTAAATCTCAAAAACGGCAACAATAAACTATCAAGATTTTTTCTTATAATGTTGTATGATCCATAATCTAATAAATAAAAATATTTATTTCAAATCCTTGATATAATAAACTTGAGGAGTGACCATCCTTAATATTGTATTTCCATGATCAATTTAATCCTATATGAAAGAGTGGCCTCAATTGGAGGTCATTTCAATTCTTCTAAACTTTCCCTTTCCTAAAATATTTTACAAAAACTCTTAAAGAGGCCACCGTTTCCCATTTAACGGACCCTTTTTTTCATTGGTTTCCGCTTCACGCTCGACATCCTTTCCTGTTTTCACGTGCACTTTTGAGCTCATCTGGACTAAAAGACCCTGTAAGCTATTGCCATCACTTGGCGTCCATCGGCGTCCGTCCTTCGTCCGTCCGTCCGTTGTAAACTTTTTCAAAAATCTTCTCCTTTGAAACTGCGGAGACGATTTTAACCATTCTTGGCCTGAATCATCACCAGGGTATCTAAATTCAAAATTATGTTCGATTAGTCCGAGGACCAAACATCATGGCTGCCGTTACTAAAAATAGCACATAGGGGTAAATTGCGGCGTTTGGTTAATAACTCAAAAACCATTACAGATATCAAAAGTCTGACAAAATAGAAATAATTAGCATGACAAGATATACCTGCGCTGCAATTTTGAAGCAAATCTGATAACCCGTTTCAGAGTTATTGCCCCTTTCCCGTAAAAATTTCAAAATTTTGACATTATTTTTTATCGCAAAAACTATAATAGATAGAGGTCAACTTCTAGATGGCAAAAATGTTCAGCATATCAAGATCTACCCACCTTGAAATTTGGAGGAAAATCTGACTAGCCATATAGGAGTTATTGCCCTTTACTGGTCAAATTTAAGAAATTTGATACTTTTTGTCATCAATTTTAAAAATCTTGTCCTCTTAAGCCACTGGGCCAATTGTTACCAAACTTGACCTGAATCATAACCAGGGTAAACAGTTTCAAAATTGTGTTCGATTATTCCGAAATCTAATGAACATGAATGATGTTCCTAAAAATAGAACAAAGGGGTAAATTGCATTTTTTCGCAAATAACTCGAGAATTTTTGCAGATGTCAAAAGTCTGACTGGTGTGAAAATAATCAGCATGTCAAGATCTACATGTCCTGCAATTTTAAAGAAAATCCGAAAACTCGTGTTTTAGGTATTGCCCCTTTTCCGTAAAATTTTCTAAATTTTAATACATTTTATTTTTTATTTCAAAAAGTGTAACAGATAGAGGTCAATTGTAAATCGCAAAAAGGTTCAGCATATCAAGATCTTCCCACCCTGAAATTTTGAAGAAAATGCAAAAACCTTTGTTGGAGTTGTTGTCCTTTTCACTGAATTTTCAAATTTGGTCTTCTTTTATTTCCAAAACCATAGAAGATGATAGTTAAGTGTAAATTGATAAAATGTTTGCAATGCTGTGGCGACTTCAAAACTGGTGTATAAAATTGTTCTTTGACCGCCATTTTCAAAATNAAAAAAGGCGGGAAAATTCAACATTGTCCGATTTCAATGAAATTTGGTTTCCAAATAGATATTGATGTTGCGACTTCAAAACAGATACTGAAAATTGTTTATTGACCGCCATTTTCAAAATGGTCGCCATAAAAGGCGGGAAAATTAAACATTATCCAACTTCAATGGAATATGGTTTCCAAATACGTATTGATGTCGCAAATTGAAACCTATGTTAAAAATTGTTTGTTGACCGCCATTTTAAAATGGCGGCCAAAAAGGCGGGAAAATTCAACATTGTTCGATTTCAATAAAATTTGGATTCCAAGTGGATAATGGTGTCACTTCTTCAAAATGGTGATGAAAATTGTTTGTTGACTGCCATTTTCTAATGACCACTAAAAAGGAGGGACAATTCAACATTGTCCGATTTCAAGGAATTTTAGTTTCCAAATAGATATTGATGTTGTGAATTCAAAACTGATGTTAAAAATTGTTTGCTGACCACTTTTTCAAAATGACTGCCAAAAAGGCGGGAAAATTCAACATTGTCCGATTTCAATGAAATTTGGAATCCAAGTGGATATTGATGTCACTACTTCAAAAGTGGTATTGAAAATTGCTTGTTGACTGCCATTTTCAAAATGACCGCCAAAAAAGGCGGTAAAATTCAACATTGTCCTATTTCAATGAAATTTGGTTTCCAAATAAATATTGATGTAGTACCTTAAAAATATTTTTTTTTAAATTATTGTTGACCGCCATTTACAAAATTATGTCTCAACTTCAAATCTGGTGTTGCAAGTGGTCCTTAGCAAGTACATTTTTTTTTCAAAAAAGCCCAACAAAGAAATATAGTAAAACACGATCAGACTTTTAAATACAGATATTGGTGGTGTTTGAGCTACCAAAGTTTGAGAGACTTAAGTTCAACTGCATAACTTACAATGTTAGAATGATTGTGGCAACTGAAAGCCAGGTGAGCGATACAGGTTCCTGGGAGCCTATAGTTTTAATACGATACCGTTTACACCTTACTTGAAAAGGCCAATGCTATTATCTGCTTATACCCAATCGAAACCAAATAATGAAATCCTTTATTACAGAAAAGGGTATATGGACCTGGGCATGTGGAAGTTTATTGATCATGGTAAGACACAAATTCCTTATTACATATTTAAAGTTTTTTGCATAAAATATAAGAATTAGAAACGCAAATACAATAGACAAAAGTAATATAAGCATTGATTCAAGAATGGTCTTGTTCAGAACTTTTTTTCAGTACCCGTGTGTATTATCTTCATTTTTTATGTACTTCATTGTAAGGGTTCTCGTCTTGATAAGTTGGACTTTTTTAAGTTTGATTTTTACTGTGAGTCTTTTTGTTTATTTATTTTTAGCCATTCACCACACATAGGGGGAGGGTTTGGATCTAAGAAAACGATTTTAACCCCACCGCAAGTTTTGCGCCTGTCCTAAGTCATGAATATGTTGGTCATTGGCTTGTCCGTGTCTTTTTATAAACTTTTAGTTTCTTGACATTCGGATGTGGTTCGTTTCCATTGATTTATTCACTTTTTTACCCTTTTAGCACTTGCTATATGGTTTGAGGTTCCTCACTGTGTTGAAGACCGTACGGTGACCCTAGATGCTTTGTTTTGGGTCGTTTTAACCTCGATATGGGATGTTGTCTCCTTGACATTTACCCCATTTCCTTTCTTTTTTCACTTTGTTTTAATTTTTTTTTTGTCAAACACGAATCAAATATTATGGAGAATGAGTAAATTAATTGGATTGTGTGAATTATTTTTGTCTTAGATGTCTACTGTTCCTTATTTATTACTGTTTGTTTCAGCTTTTTGATACAAAAAATACCGAAGTTTTTGATATTATGTTCTAATGAAAAAATAATTAGAACAACAAATGGAAACTTACTGACAGATATGATATTTATTACTGTAGTATAAGGATAATATGGCTGTTTAATTGATCCAGATAGACTTTGTCGTTTGGGAAGGAATGTAAATTTTCTTTTAGAAAAAAAAATGGGAAAATTGAAGAAAAAAGTACATTTACATGATCATATTTTCATTATTTCAATAGATTTTGTACATGAAATAGATACAGAGCTTTATATTAAATATTACATAGTAAAACATTTTCACCAAGCTAAATAACTTATGTTGTTTGAAGCAATATCTTAAAAACAGTTCACAATATTAAAGACGTTTGATTGCTGAAAGATAAATAGGTGAAAAGACCATTAACGGGTTTCAATAATCTGTAACTTCATTTTTCTGTCGTATTATTGCTAGTTATTTAAATCATAATAAAATTTACAAAATGGCTATGGGAATGGGGTGTGAAACTCCTCGTCTGAGATCTGGGCATGTTTGATTATAATTTTGCAACAAATCTTTTGAATGATAAGAAGAACTTGCAGAGTATTCTAATAACCCAAGATTTAAGCATACGTTGATATGATTTAAGTCGAATGCATTTTTGGTCCATCACAAAATACTTCTCTATGTACCTGGAACAAGTTCTTGGACAATTCCCTTCAAAATTTGTAATTTTTATATTTGTAACTCATTCAAGATGAGCCCAGTTGGAACTTAGCTAATCAAATAGTCATTTTCATGTTCATACTTCATTCAAGATTACCCCCTCCCCGGGTAAATAGATAAACATAGAACCCTTTTGAAACTGCATTCAACGATCGTTTCTTCTCAAATTGTTCGAAAAATTTGAATGAATATCATCATAATAGCTCTTTTGTGACCCCCTTTCAACGTTTTTCATAATCATGGTTGACCTCATCCAAGATTGCCAGAAGAGGGGAACTTAGTTTAACAAAGAATGTAGTGGGAAATTCATTCCATGAGTTTCTCCTCTGAAATAACTTCAATAGTTTTAACCACATTTGATCGAAATAGTCCTTGCTTGGTCCCTTCAAAAGTTTGTGATTTTATGTTTGTTATGAAATGTCTGATACCATTAGACCAACTTGTTCACAATAGTTCATGGAAAGCCCTCTTTCAAAATATGTTGATAATGTTCATACCACAACCAAGGGGGAAGGTAGAGGCAACATATTTCAAAATTAAGCCATATTGTTTTTAAGTTTAGAAAAGTGCCATGGTCCAGTTTAGCAATTCAGACTCTTAAGGGCCTTTCGTTACATCTGAGCTCTGAATTAAGATCCCATTAGTACCAAATCGAAAAATGTTTGGATAAAGAGGTTGAATTTTTACTTAGGAAAATCACAAGCATACAATCAAACAAAATAACAATGACAGAGTAAAATAACTTATTTTTTTGGAATGACTTCTGATTAAAACTAAAATCAAAGGAACATGCTCTGCTTTTTTCTGATAAAACTGATCTACAAAATAAAAATTTCTTCGAGGAGCTTTGTTCTGTTCAAATATTTTTGGTAATGAGTACCTCTTTTTCAATACTTTTGGATGATAGCTTTCTATTTTTAGCTCACTTGACCCGAAGGGTCAGTGTGAGCTATTGCCATCACTTGGCGTCCGTCGTCTGTCGTCCGCCCGTTAACTTTTCACCTTTTTATCTTCTCCTCTGAAACCACTGAAACAAATTCAACCAAANTGCTCATTTCGTTCCGATCCAATAAAAAACATGGCCGCCAGCGCGGAACTTAGGTTTAACATTGGACCCTATGGGAAAAATCACATTTTTATCTTCTCCTCTGAAACCACTGAAGCAATTTCAACCAAACTTTACAGGAATGATGTATGGAAGGTCCTTTACAAAGCTTGGTCATTTTGTTCCGATTCCATACAAAGACATGGCCACCAGCGCGGAACTTACCCTGTGTAAAAATCACATTTTTATCTTCTCCTCTGAAACAACTGAAGCAAATTCTACTAAACTTTAAATGAATGATGTACTAAAGGTCCTTCATGAAGATTGCTCATTTTGTTCCGAACCGATAAAAAAAAGTAATGATTACTTCTCTTTTTTACTACTTTTGAATGATAGCTTTCAATTGTTTTATTGTTATACTGCTGTGAGAGGTTATTCCATGAAACACGTGTAAAGTCCAATCGGTGGCTAAAAAATAGCTATTTTTGACATTCATTACCACTGGGCCGATGCCTCTGCTGTAGACTGTTAATCTTCGAGAGTATTCCCCAACCCAGTAGTCAGTACTTATGTGCTGACCCGAAAACCGATTTTATTTAAACTTGCACTATCAAAATATCACGATTTTGTTCAAAACTAACTGTTTTATATGCAACATTGTATTTTTGTATCTTGTTGAAAAAAATATGTTTATGTTGTAAGGTAAATATACATGTAAAAACTGGTCACAATTTGTGAATTAAGTGTGCTTTGGAATTAGTAAGCCTTTGTCCATCGGATCCATAGAGTCACTAATAAATTAACAGTATCTTCGGTATTTTTGTCATTTATTACCACTTGGCCGATGCTTCTGCTGGTGGACTGTTAGTCCCCGAGGGCATTCACCAACCCAGTGGACAGTACTTCGGTGCCGATTTTATTGAAACTTGCAATTGCAATATCAAAATAACACAATTTTGTTTAAAACTAAGGAGTATCTCCCTCATGCATAGCTCTGTCCTTAGCTGAATTTTGGCTTTTCTATTTAGATCCTTTTGGTTATTTGTTCTCTATCAGTTTTTACACGTTTTCGGTTAATGGACTTCCAACTGTTTTGGTTTTATCTGCAATGAGACATAAGTTGTCGAAATGTGCATATGCAGAAAATAAATTAACAGTAACTTCGGTATTTTTGTCATTTATTACCACTGGGCCGATGCCTCTGCTGTAGACTGTTAATCCCCGAGGGTATTCACCAACCCAGTAGTCAGTACTTCTGTGCTGACCCTAAAACCGATTTTATTTAAACTTGCAATATCAAAATATCACGATTTTGTTCAAAACTAAGGAGTATCTCCCTCATGCTTAGCTCTGTCCTTAGCTGAATTTTGGCTTTTCTATTCAGATCCTTTTGGCTGTTTGTTCTCTATCAGTTTTTACACGTTTTCGGTAAATGGACTTCCAAATGTTTTGAATTTATCTGCATTGATGAGACATAAATTGTCGAAATGTGCATATGCAGAAAAAAAAATTAACAGTAACTTGGGTATTTTTGTCATTAATAGTATTTCGGCTCTTGAAAATATGAAAACCAGGATTCCCAGTGTTTTAAATTATCTTCTCGTCGTAAAACTTGCCAACCTGCAAGAAAAATTACGTCATTGTCCATACAGAGAAAGCTTCTAATAATTTAAAATTCATTGTTAAGACTATTTCGACTGGCTGGTTAAGGAGATGTTTGTTTAAAATACAAATTTAAAAAGCAAAGTTTTCTCTTCAGAACCACACTGAGTCAAACAAGAAGTACAATAAAAAATGGCGTAATCAAATATAAGAGTTCTTGATTGACAACTTTTATGTCAAATTTGAAGGCTGCATTTTTACATGCCTATAGAAGCGTCGCGTTATTTCGCAAGTTTTTCAAGGGCTAACACATAGAAACAAAGCTATTTTAGCCATTCCACTACATTGAAGATTTAATCTCTCTTAATAATCCAGCATTTCATTTCATTAGATTGAAATTACAGAGACTGCTCATATACCTTCTGCTTTTTTAGCTCACCTGGCCTACAAGGCCAGGTGAGCTTTTGCCATCACTATGCGTCGGTCGTCCGTCGTCTGTCGTCTGTCGTCCGTCGTCTGTCGTCTGTCTGTCCGTCAAAAATTTCAAAAATCTTCTCCTCTGAAACCGCTGGGCCAAATGTAACCAAACTTGACTTGAATAATCACCAGGGTATGGCTTCTCAAAATTGTGTTCGATTAGTCGGCTGGTCAAACAACATGGCCGCCATTACTAAAAATAGAACATAGGGGTAAATTGCAGTTTTTGGCTAATAACTTGAAAACCGTCAAAGATATCAAAAATCTGACATGGGGTGAAAATGATCAGCATGATGAGATCTACCCACTGTGCAATTTTTAGAAAATCTGAAAACCCATCTCGGAGTTATAGCCCTTTTTCCGTAAAATTTTCAAAATGTTTGCATTTTTTATTTTTTATTTCAAAAAGTGTAACAGAAGGAGGTCAAGTGTAAATTGCAAAAAATGTTCAGCATATCAAGATCTACCCTCCCTGAAATTTTGAAAAAAAATCCATGAACCCTTGTAGGAGTTACTGACACTTTTTTCACCGAATTTTTAAATTTTTTGTATTTTTCATCTTTTATTTCCAAAACTATAGAAGATGAAGGTTAAGTGTAAATGGATGAAATGTTTACAATGCTGTGGCGACTTCAAAACTGATGTTGAAAATTGTTCCTTGACCGCCATTTTATAAATGGCCGCCAAAAAAGGCGGGAAAATTCAACATTGTCCGATTTCAATGAAATTTGGTTTCCAAATAGATATTGATGTTGCGACTTCAAAACCGGTGTTGAAAATTGATGTTGACGGCCATTTTCAAAATGGCCGCCAAAAAAGGCGGGAAAATTCAACTTAGTCCGATTTCAATGAAATTTGATTTAGAAGTGGATATTGATGTTGCCACTTCAAAACCGATGTTGAAAATTGTCTGTTGACTGCCATTTACAAATTGACATCTCGAGTCTTCTCGACTTCAAAACTGGTGTCGAAAGTGGTCCTTAGCAAGAACATTTTTTGTCAAAAAAGCCCAACAAAGAAATATAGTATAACATGATAAGACTTTAAAAACAGTTCAAGATATTGGAGGTGTTTGAGCTACAAAAGTTTGAGAAACTGAAGATCAACTGTATAACTTACAATGTTACCATGATTGTGGCAACTGAAAGCCAGGTGAGCGATACAGACTCCTGGGAGCCTCTGGTTGTACATTGACTAAGATTTAAAGAGTGTGAAAACGGTGATTTAATTTTATAGTGTGCGTGTCCTGTTTTAATTGGTTGTTTCTTCATTTGTGTTTATTTATTGCAATGTTCGGCTTGTGGCCTCGATATTTGTTTTCTAACTGCAATTTACTCTTAACGTTGTGTTTATATAAGCAATACAATCCTATATTAAAGAAATACTTCGTTACAAAAAGGGGTTTTGGACACGGGTATGTAGAAGTCGCACATAAATTCTTTAAATCAATATTTAAATCTTTTATGCGTAAAATGTAAAAATTCAAAACGTTAAGTATAATAAGCATTAATTCACGGAAAGTCTTGTTCAGAAGTTTGTTTTGATTTTTTCGTCAAACACGAATCAAATGTTCTGATGAATGAGTAAATTTATTGGATTGTGTGAATTGATTTTTTTGTTTGTTTTAGACGTCTGCTAATCCTTATTTATTACTCTTTGTCTCGGCGTTTTCATTTTGTGTTCTTTTGAAAAATAATTGAACCAATAAATGGAAACATACTGACAAGAGATAATATTTTTCACTGAAGTTTAAGGAGAATGGGGTTGTTTAATTGATATTTAATTGACTTTATTGAAACTTGCAATATCTGAATTATATAAAATTTTGTTTAAAACTATGGAGTATCTCCCTAATGTACAGCTCTGTCCTGAAGTGAATTTCGTCTTTTTATTTAGATCCTTCTGATTATTTGATAACTAACTGCTTTTACACGTTTTCGGATAATGGACTTCAAAATGTTTTGGTTTGATCTGCACTCATGAGACATAAGGTTGTCGAAATATGCAGAAAATAAATGAGAATTTTAATATTTTTGTAAAGAGATAATAAATGATGTGATCTATTTGTTACACTGAAAAAATACTTATGCAACCATGATATTTTACAACGTGTTGGAATTAAACAATATCAACAGTAAAAGGGAGCTTATTCGCGGCAAAGTGGGCAAATTATGACGTTTCAGATCTGTCAGTCAATTTTGACGTCAAAAAGGGAAGCCGTGCAATTAATCTTCTGGCCCCGTATCCGAATCTTCATTTTTCAAATGCGTTGCGCAACAATGTCTTTCTTCCTTAACTCATAGTAAAATATACAAAATGGCTGTGGGAATCGGGTGTGAAACTCCCCGTCTGAGATCTGGGCACGTTTGATTATAATTTTTGCAACAAATCTTTGTATAACAAGAAGACCCTACAGAGGGTTCTTGTAAATGAAGAATTAAGCATACGTTGATATGATTTAAGTCGAATGCATTTTTTAGTCAGATATCACTAACGAATGGGCAACATGTGGTCGTTGTTGCAAAAAAGACTATTTCGTCGTTGATTTTTAAAAATGAACGAAAGCTTTGCAGACGTTTTGGAAAATAGTTTTAAAATATTTGTTGCTTTATTTTAAATTTAGCTCTGGTTAAGCATTCAGTGGCAGTGAACACATTTAGGCCTTTATTAAGGATTGTACACATTGCTTTTCTTGCAAGTTTAATAGGGCACTAAAAGCAAGTTTGAGCTTTTACCATCACAAAATACTTCTATAAAAACCTGGCAAAAGTTATTGGGTAATTCACTTCAAAATGTGTGATTTTATATTTGTAACTCACCCAAGATGACCCCAGTGGGAAACTTGGCTAATTAAATTGTGATTTTCATGTTCATTCCTCATCCAGGATTGACCCCTCCTACGGGTAACATAGATAAACATAAGACCCTGCATTCAACGATCGTTTCTCTCAAATTATTCGAACAATTCAATGAATTTTATCATAACAGCCATTCAGCGTCTGTGATAATTATGTTTGATCTCATCCAAAATTGCCGGAATAGGTGAACTTAGTTTAACATGGAATCTTATGGGAAATTCATTTAAAGAGTTTCTCCTCTGAAACAACTTCAATAATTTTAACCGCATTTGATCGGAATAGTCCTTGGTTGGTCCCCTCAAAAGCTTGTGATTTTTAGTTTGTACCTCATATAAGATAGCCGCCTTCACGGAACTTAGTAAAATATACAAAATGGCTGTGCTGTAATTTAGCACATGAAAATCACAATTTATTTTGAAACAATGCAAAATAGAAAATATATTCATAGACATTCGCCTATAAAACTGCTTGAACAATATCACAAATTTTTTCATGATATACCTAGATGTAACATATCAAATAATGCCATTTTAATGTTCTTACCTCATTCATGATGGCTGCCCGCCTGGAATTTGGTTTAACACAGGATCAATCAAAATGCATTTAACAATCTTCTCCTCCGAAATCGATAGAACAATTTTAATTAAGGCGGTAGAGCAGGGGTAGGAGGAGATAACTCTGTTTTTCACTTTTTCATTATTTACACAAACAAATAGAATCATTACAATAGGTATTATCAAAATTATAAAAAAAAAATTCCCACAGCAAATGAATATTTGTTTTGTCATGAAAACAAATACCCAACATCCAGTTATTTATAATGAGTGCATTTTACTTTACATTTTTGCAATGCTGTCCAAAGATAATGTAAATATGTAAAAGTCAGATTTCTTCCAAGGGAGGTAATTTATAGCACAGATTCAGCAATTTAATTGATTTTTACCCACTTTATTCTAAATTAAGACAAAATGGAACGGTAGAATTTTCTAAAACTTTAATATATCTTACATTTACTAGTTTTCTTTCTTTTCTTAGTTTTTGGTGAAAATTAAACGACAGAATTTTTTACAAGAAGTGTTTGAAAGTGATCAAAATAGAGTAAAATGTCAGCCTATACTATTCAGAACACCCATATATTTCAATTCAAACTTGTTAAATTTACTATCATTATTAATGCTTACTTTGACACATGTCTAAACGACAGAATTTTGCATTTGAAATTATTTTTAAATCAAATACAAATTGAATTAGAGCCAATTTTATACACCACAATCAAGTCCTGAACGGTCCAAATAATATGAGGAAACAGGGTATCTTTGATGACAACTATACATAAAACGGGACGGTAAAAATTGTTTAAAATTGTTGAAAGTTGACATGAACATGTGCAGTTTCAATACTGAAAATATTAAGAAAATTAAACTAGTGGAAAATTTTAGGCTTCCCCAGGTATACCCCCCTTAAGTTAGATCATAATTTTTTTTTTTGGTTCTTGCTTGAAGAGTGAATTTTAAATTACTAACTCATCCATAATTTACCATAGGACACATAGATATATTTAGATATTTAGAAAAGTCTGAAACCATGAGACCAACTTGGTCACAATAGTATATGGAAGGCCCTCTTAAAATTTCATGATAATGTTAATATCCCAACCAAGTTGAAAGCTAGAGGCAACATAATTTAATATTAGGCCATATTGTTTATAGGTTTATAAAAATGCCATCGTCCAGGTGAGCAATTCAGACTGTAATGGGCCTTTTGTTACATCTGAGCTCTGAATTAAGAACCCATTAGTACCAAATAGAAAAATGTTTGGAAGAGAGGCAAATCTCAAACATACAATCATACAAAATAAAAATGACAAAGTTCAACAATTTAAGAAAATTGTAAAACCTCTTTTATGTAATTATGTATTGGATTATATGGAATATTCTTAAAACTGGACTTTAAATGTTGTGAAAGACAACTGAAGTAACCATGTTTCGTTACACATGGTCTCATGGATTTAAATAACAAAATACCGAAGTAACTTTTAATTTAGTTTCTACATATGCGCATTTCGACACCTTATGTCTCTTTAGTGTAGATCAAATCAAAACATTTGGAAATCCATATACCGAAATGAGTTTTTAAAGGAGCTTATTCCGTGGGGTCCTATGTTAAACTATGTTTTTCACTGGCGGCCATTTTGGATGAGGTACCAGCATAATAACAACAATTTTCGATAAGGACCATCTATCAAACATTGTCATGATTGGTTCGAAATGGCACCGGTATCGGATAGCGTTTGAATCATAGTTAACCTGTGACCTTAACATCATTTTGAATTTCATGTCTGGTCATGATAAATGGAACAGGTCCAAGGTGTCTATGGCTTAGGTTTTCCGAGAAATATATTGTTACATAAACTCAAAATTTTGAAAAGGCAATAACTCAAAAATACCCCACCTCACTGTTTTGATCAAATGATATGAAGGTCTTTCATGACATAAGATAACTCCGATAGTAAAAATATGTCCAAACCACGGGGTGATTTTTGTAGTCGTGTTGGGTAACTGATCTACCACACCAACTATCAAAATGATATACCGCGTAGATTTAGGCAGCGAAGTGACGAAAAAAAATCATTAATCAGAAGAATTTCAAAAAGGTATTTCGCTGTGTTTCATGACCTTAATAATAACGCTTATTTGTATGTTTGAAGTAGATCATAAAGGATTTTTTAAGTGCTCATATTTCAAAATTCTGACATTTTTTACATAACGTATCCGAGTATCTCAAATATTAGTTTTGCCCACATGAGACCTTTTGTTCCTGACTAAAATAAAAATTCATTGTTTTTTTTTATTGAGAAGGATATATCAACACTTCAATGTCATGATACTTTAAAAAGAAACATTACAAAAGTATTACAAGACTTCGTTAGAAGTTAGACTAGAATACTGACAAGGTCAGAAAGGGCCCGCCCCCTTGCATGTTCCAAAAACCTGTTTGCGGAATTTCATGGAAATCATAAAACAATCAAATCAAAACATTGAAATAAAATATATGAAGGTCATTTCAAGTTATCATACGACAGAGCTAATTCTCAAAATATGAATTTTTCCATATATAAACTAAGTTTCCCCCAAAATGTTTTATGAATCTCCCAAAAATCATTAGGGGCCTTCTTTTGATCAAGTCCAACATTGTGCATAAAACTTATAAAAAATCTGTGAAGGTCATTTCAAGCTATCATACAACATAGAGCTTATTCTCAAAATATGTGTTTTTCATATAAAAACTATGTCTTACCCCCAAATATGTATTCGGATTTTCCTCAAAAACAAAAGGAAGCTTTCTTTGGTCAAGACCAACCTTGTGTATCAAAATCATATAAATCCCTGAAAGCAGTCTTAATTTATTGTACAACATAGAGCTAATTCTCAAAATATGCACTTTTTCATATTAAAAACTAATTATTTTTTCCCTCAAAATTATTTTCAAATTTTCCTCAAAAATGAAAGGGAGCTTCCTTGAGTCAAGTTCAATTTTAAGTATCAAAACAACGGCAGTAGAATACCGAAGGAACAAAGCACAAGATTACACAAATCAAAGTCCAGAGACAAGGCAAAAGCAAGATCACAAGAAGACGGAAGACACCACATGCCCACAAAACACACGAACATTACATACACAACACAAAAAACTAAAGCACTAACAGTGTGAAATCTAAAAAAACACAGTGACATCAGGTGCTCCGGAAGGGTAAGCATGTCCTGCTCTGTATACAGCACCCGTCACACTGTCAGTGGGTCAATCCAGGGTAAAGTCAAAACCGGTAGTGTCAAATCCGGGAAGACGGGAATCTAGCTGAAAATGTCAGTTTCCATTTGTGACACTGACATTTCATGTCTATCTGTGATGTGGTGACGGCCATAGAATTTCTGAAGGGACGAAAGTAACAACGGCTGAACATATCCCTGACTCAGCAGATTTTTAATCAAAATCATTAAAATCCCCGAAGGCAATTTTAAGTTATTATACGACATAGAGCTAATTCTCAAAATATGCACATTTTCATATAAAAACTTAGTTTTTTCCAAAAAATCATTTTCTGATTTTCCTCAAAAACGAAAGGGAGCTTCCTTTGGTCAAGTTCAACATTGAGTATCAAAATAATTGAAATACCTGATGGCAATCTTAAGTTATTATGCGACATAGAGCTAATTCTCAAAATATGCACTTTTTCATATAAAAACAAAGTTTTTTCCCAAAAATCATTTTCCGATTTTCTTCAAAAACAAAAGAGAGCCTTCTTTGGTCATGTTTAACTTTGAGTACAAAAATCACAAAAATCAGTGCAGGCAAACTTGAGTTATCGTACGACATAGAAAACGCTGACGGACAGACAGACGAACGGACAGGCTGATGACTATACGGCGCCGCCATTTCATGGCGGGGCCCTAATAATCCTTCCTCATTGTTAAAAATTTTACTATGCGGTGCATTTTCGACATTTCAAGACGTTTCATTACATATCAGTCTAATGGTTTCTTGCATGAAGATTGAAGATCGGGATATCTTCCACGAGTGTATAAAACCCCCCTTTCTAGGACTGAGTGTAGCAAGACAAGAAAAACGAAAGAATTTCTTACAAGAATAAGACTTAGATTTTGGTCGCATGCGAGTATCTATTCATATACAGCACTTTTCCTTATACTGATGTAATTACTTACAAAGTTTTATCTGATTACCTCAAGCTATTTAAAAATAGTCAATCGGACAGAAAGAATTGAAAGAAGAATCAGAAAACAAAACGTTCAATAACAACATATCATCCGGAATTCGTCTGGGGTGATATAATTAGTAAAATGTGATACATAAGTAATAAATGTTCTTAATATTAATATATAATACGTAATATTAATATCAAGTATTAATACTTAGTATTTATACTTAATACTTATAATATTATAAACTTAAGTCCAGCTATCCCGAGTTCCTATCGTTGTTTATGTTTATATCTAGTCTTTAATGTATATTTTCTGGTGCGGTTCCCTTGTGGGTTGTGGCTTGTGATTGTAATTTTCGGCCATTGTAGGTGTTTTCTGTTATCGGGACTTTATGAGTTAAAGTGAAATAACTACATACTAAAACTCATATCGGTTGGTCTTTGACTTCAGAATTACAAACACAGGATAACAGTAAACACATAAGATGGCCGAAAACTACAATATCATGTCACAATTCACAAGTATATAATTTATTTTTCAGGGTCTGTATAAGCATATTTACATGCTTGTTCTGAGTAAAATATAAGTCTTTTAAGTTGGTTGCTGTCTTCAGACGTAATATATCACTATCATGAAAGTGTGAAGGTGGCTTAGAAAGGGGCTTATGTGCATTCGGCAGACCCAGCAATGTATATCCGTTTGTAGGGGTATTTATATAACTTAGGTACCCAGTAGATATACAAGGCAGGTAAGCAGTCAATGTAGTGCCTTTTGCAGATACATGTAATGTTGTTTTGGGCCTTGTCAGCTGGTACAATAACAGAATTGTCATGGAGAAAGGACGATGTTTTTTTCTACATCGGGATACTGGAATATGCTTTTTTAATTGGGGTTCATGGTTGTCTAAAGGCGCCTCATCCGAGCTACAATTAATGACTCTATGGACCTGATCTAGTCGGACAGTGTTTAAACCCTACCCTTCTCTCTCTTAGCCTATTGTTTGGCTTATTCCTCAACTGCGTCCATCAATATTTTAAAGTTATGTTTCCAATTGATAGGATGGGGCTCACGATATTTTGGACTTTTTGCAAAGAGATTTGAAGTCATCAATTTGGAAATCCCGCAACACACAATTGTGATTGAAGATGTTGGTTGCAATTGGCTTTATATGTGTATAGCATTAAGATGAACTGTTTGGTCTTTAAAGTATGAGAGATCTTGACGGATACATTGTTATTATGAAGAATACTGCCAAGATTAATGGCATATAAGCATTTGTTCGTAAATTTGAGTTTTAAGAATGAACGACTTTCTTATTCTTTAGCAAGTGTGCTAACAGGTTTAAATAGTGTGTGATGAGCAATATCTAGGATAATTGCAGTTAATTTGTAATCATGTGACGATGGATCTGACAAGAACGAATATAAACAGATTTTATAAAATGGGTGTAATTTTAAACGGGGTGATGAGTATAGCTTTGTGCGTGATGAATACTTAGGGGGACATTCATGTATGGTAGACGACCATTAATTGATATGTCATGCAGATTTTGGGCAGTCTACTGTCGATACCCATGACTGCGTTGGCGGCGTTAGCTTCAAGATATTCAGCACATTGACAGAGCTACATCCTGGACTTGACACGTTTCCTATACTTTTTAAATTGTCATTGCAACCATTTGGGTATCGCGGTTCCTAGCTCTCTTATCCAATATTCTTCTCGTTATAAAACTTAAAGTTGGATTGTTTGTTTGGTGATATATTTTCTCAAAGATTCTTACCTTCGTGTTGACAATCAAATGGTCAGGTTGATTGAAGTGTGTGTAGGGACATGACGAGTCTTGTTGTCTTTGACCTCGTACCCGTCCGGAGCACCTGATGTCACTACTGGTTTTCATGGGAGTTCACACTATGAGTGCCTTAGTTCTTGATGTTATCTTTTCATTGTAGCTGTCTCACGTTCTTGTTTTGTCTTGCTGTTTTTGTCATAATTTGGACGTCGATTTTTGTGGTCATCGCTTCCCTTGTTCCTTCGATATTCTAATGCCGTTGTTTTGTAGCGTTGTCCACACATTCTTTTCTTCAATCTATCACCCTATACCAAAACCTAAGATTCGCAATGCGCAATTCAAGTCACCATATGTTCTGATAGCCTCAGTTTTACAAGTTATATTGCTGGTAAAAGTTGGGTCTGTCAGCAGTATATCACAGCTTTTACAATCTTTTGATACAACGCTAATAAAATACCAGTACCGTAATTACTGTTAATTTATTTTCTGCATATGCGCATTTCGACAAGTTATGTCTAATCAGTGCAGATCAAAACCAAAACATTTGGAAGCCCATTAATCGAAAAACACGTTGATACTGATAGAGAACAAACAACCAAAGGGATCTAAACAGAAAAGCCAAAATTCAGTTAAGGACAGAGCTATGCATGAGGGAGATACTCCTTAGTTTTAAGATCAGGCAATAATGGGAAAGCTGCTAATTCTCACCCTGAACCTATTGAAATAGGGCATGCAAGAGGAAAATTGCAGTGTTTCAAATGCAAAAAGTATGGTCATAAAGCAAGAGAGTGTCCATTGAATAAAAAATCAATTAATGCTGTAAACAAATTCACGCCTAGGGAGGTACGCCCTATTTCATCAAGCGAATGGGCTAGATTAAAAGCAAACTTTCCTGTATGCTGGAATTGCAATAAAAAGGGACATTTTAAAAGGGATTGTAAAGAAAGACCCAGAAGACGTTATCAAAACATTATTCACCCACAAAATTACCACAGCATGGGTCCTCATAATACTGAAAATTGGGATCAGGAAAACTTAAACACTCTTTTTATAAGGAAGCAAATAGAAAGGGCAAATTTAAAAATGTATCTACCTATAAAATTAATTTGGCTGGAAGTCCGAACTCTTGTCTAATTAAAATTGAACATTTGAAATTAAGATCATTAATTGATAGTGGTGCACAAATTTTTTTATTACATAAGAAAATATTTGATGAGCTAAAGTATAAACCAAAGTTAATTAAAAAAGACATTGCATTACAGTCTGTTAACGGACATCAGTTAAAAATAAATGGAGTAGCAAAAATTCCTTTTCAAATTGGGGGGATTAAAATGGAACATGAATTTTGTATTGTCTCTGATATGAACAGAAATGTTATTTTAGGACGTGATTGGTTAATTAATAATGGGGTTAGGATATATTTTGATTTAGGTTGTATTAGAGTAGAAAATAAATATGTGCCATTACAAGAAGATATTCACATAGCATCTGTATTAAGGCTTACTAATAAAGTAGTATTGAAACCTCAAACTACCAATATATGTTGGACAAAAGCTCGAACTTTCCATAAAAACTATAATAAATCTAATTTGTATGAAGTTTCGGCCATAGATAAAGGTTTAATTAGTTCTGAAGCAGGAGTTATGTTAGCAAATTCTATAGTAAAAATTAGTGCTAAAAATAAATACCCAATTATGCTTGTCAACAATACATCAAAAACCGTTGTTTTTAAGAGAGGTTGTGCTGTTGGTAATCTATCTCCAATAAATGAACAGAATCTAGTTGATTTACAGAAAGCGTGTAAAGAAATAGGTAGCAATGACCGCGCCGCTGATGTATTAAAAGATCTAAATGT